>JAVKLA010000047.1:15304876-15317165 GCA_034782735.1 Sagittarius serpentarius | reverse complement strand
TAAAGCCATTTCCCCTAGTCCTATCGCTACAGGCCTTGCTAAAAAGCTTTTCCCCATCTTTCTTATAGGCCCCCTTTCGGTATTGGAAGGCCACAGTAAGGTCTCCCCAGAGCCTTCTCTTCTCCAGGCTGAACAACCCCAACTCTTTCAGCCTGTCATCATAGGAGAGGTATGATGCCAATGGATTCAGCACCTGGAGCTGGTTCGGTTGGTCAGCAGGCTGTAGTTGCACACACAAGCCAAGAAGCTCTCCCAGAATGATTCTGTTACCCACAGAGTGGTGGAGAATAAGCTATGTGTGAGTCCAGCACATCCCACTGTATCCTGCAGTTACTGAATGACTCCTTTTGCTTTGAGGGAAGTGCTGAAATTGCTTTATTGTCTTTGGCAGTACAAAACTACTTTGTGCATGATAAGAATCTAGTAAGTTTTTGATTGTGTGAACTAAAGATTAAATAGCTATTAATACAGTAGCTATTGAGACAGAAATCTAATGGTGTGGTTATGAAAAGTGTCACGGAGTATCTTAGAGTGAGAAGTGTCTATAATCACTCTTAGACCACTGAAGTACACGCTGCTGGTGCTAGATGTGGTTTTGTCTCTTCCACTCCGGCCTTTTCTTGCATACATTTCTGTCCCATCCCTTGTGCTGGCAAAAGTTTTCATGTAGCAGCACAGCAAGCTGAATGTGCACAGCAAGCTGAGGGAAAAGTAACCTGGGAAGAAAAAAGGTGAGATCAGATCCTGACCTGACTGGCATTACAGCTGTGTTAACAGTTGAACAAGGACTGTATGGATGCGTGGCTGAGGACAAGGCAGGTATGCAGGACTTCCTACTTGGCACCCTTAGTTTCTGGATCTAGGGCTGAAGTGACCTCTCTTAGTGAGATCAGAAAATGTACTTTTTGTGTTATTCTAACTGATGACACAGATATAAAAATCTTTCTGAAAACAGACTGCAGAAATGGGCATTCTCTCTTTGAGGATAAAATATAGCTCAAATAAATATTTATTACTGACCAGTGTGCCTCTTTTGTATGGTTTTGTCATCTTGGCAGAATCAAGACCTAAAATAAAAACTCATTCTAAGTCATTTGTAACATATCCATCATGCATAAAAATCAAGTATGAAATGTGACATTCTTTCTCTGCTGTACATTCCATGTGTTGAAATGTAAAGCTTCCTGTGGTTTACTTTGTAAAAGAAATACGAGTTAATGAAACGTTTAATAAATATTGGGTGTACTCACTAAGCAGTTTTTGTGAGAATTTGGAGTTATAGTACAGCATTAAGAATGAGGAGCTAAGGAGTACCAGGACTTGTTTAGCAGAGATCATGTTGCAATATAAAATTAAAGAGCTCAGTTTCAGAGAATTAAGATAGAAGCATATTTTACCTTCAGTGAATGTTCCATGATGTGCTTTTATTACATCACAACCAGCATTCTTTACTTAAATCAAAAATCCCTGTTGATTTCATTGGGAATGTAGCCAAAAGAAATAGTGCAATACCAGGTTCTCGGGGACTACTATATTGTCTTGCATATTGTAAAACTGATTAAGATGTGTTAAGATAATGAAGTGTTTGTTAAATTCTGCTCAGCCAGAATGATATAGCCGGTATACAACTCAAGATACTGATAAATGTATTTATAGTTTTATAGAACGCAGTAAAAGTTTACTTGAAGAGATTTCACAAGCAATCATTGACATCAGCAACTTCTGTTCATAACACTTTGAATAGAGTTAAAATGGAAAGAACCAATGCATGAGTTTAGTGGGATCATTTTCCAAAACAGGAGAAGTGATGATACTTGGCAGCATGACATTGATGGTACTTGCAAAGCATTTATCCAGGTATTTGTTGTTTGCAGCTTCAATTTCTTCGCTGTGTTCCATGATGCAGAAGTAAAGTGCTCATGGTAATAGGAATACTTTTCGAAAGAAGTATTATTATACTGTTTTATTGTAATAAAAGTGTTATTTGTGCAATAAGGCATGAAATCTGAGCTCATTACATAGACTGTATACACAAGCAGTTAAAATTTTTTTTACAGGCTGGTTTATGCCCCTAATTAGGACCTCTGTTACAAACCAGAATTCTTCATCAAGATACCCACTTCATGAATCCTTAACACAGGTTTCCAGGCTTGCAAGGGAGTGTCAGGTCTGGTTGGAGTTTTGCGGCAAAAGAGAAAGGGAAATAGCTTACATTTTCTCCAGAAATACTCAGAATTGCATAAATTGCCATTCAGCTATGCCTAAGAGTTGCTTAGAGAGCCGCTTCATCTGAAATGAGGACCCTGCTGTGGCACAGCCTGTTCACTGCCTGCACTGCAGACAGCATTCCGACATGGATATGTAGTTGCCATTTGGATACAAATATCAAGGTTACCTTAAATTTGGTGACTTTGTGTGACATCATACCGGTTCCAGGACCTACCTGAAAGGTTGAAACCCAGATGTTCTGAGCTTAGAGACTTCAGAAGAATGGATCTGTCTGCCATGACCTGATGAAGTGGAAAGAGGAGATTTTTCCTGTCTCTCTTTTCGTCCTCTGGAAGCTGTTTTCGCCACTGAATAAACTTCTGCACTTGCTTCTGCTGCTTAAGCCTCTGGTTAATTGTCAGATGGGTGCATTGTCAGATGCCGGCCAGTGTTGAGGCCTGTCGGCACTCTGGAGCATCAGTGCAACGGAGTGTTTAGGGAATGCGGCCTCCTGAAATTCTTGAAGTTTGTCTTGTCATTAGGTTAGGGCATATTCTTGTTGATGATTTCAGACCTTTGGTTCTTTTATGTATTGTGTTTGCTGGAAGGGTTGTGCTACTTTAAAGAGCCGCTTAAAGATTACTGCTAAATGATAGTGCAGATTGTAGTGAATTAATTTCTCAGCAGCGTGAGTTAGGTTTGAAGCATGCATAGATCAAAGCATATGTTTTGAGTGAAAGGTGATTCTGAAAGTTGCTGAATTATCAAGATCCCCAGGATTTGCACACCCTTATTTCCATGTAGTGGTGGAAACCCACAGCTGGTGTGGGCTGGCATGTCCCGTTCCACTTTGAGATTATGGAATGGCAAAAAAAGCTGCCAAAACTATCTCCATGCAGAGGCAAAGACCTGAGAAACTGTGTTGCCTTACAAGTCAAAGCTCTGCCTTTTGAGGATTTTTCCAACCTTTTCTTGTGCATTGTCGACAATATTGTCCTCTCATGGGGAAACAAGGGGAGAGGTTGCAGTGTCCTCGTTATATCTGTTGGTATTGCTGTGAAGAAGTTTTACTTTTTCCCAGTTAAGAGTACACAGTGCTTTGTGTTTTTGGTACTTTTACCTCATTCTTGAGAATTTCTGTTCTGTATTCCTGTTGTTATCCATGCCAATTTTGGTAGTCAGTCATCAAAATCTGTTTGAAAACAGATGCAAAATACTAATTCAGCTTCTGGCCCAGTTTAGACTGTCATTGGTCTTTGTTCAAACTCACCAAATCATGATCTGCCTTTTTTTTTTTTTTTTTGGCTTTGCTTTGCTGTACTACGCCAGGGAAAAACCTTGGCAATTCCTATTCAATTTCCATGTTGTTGTTGAGGTTAGGTGACCCTGGTAATCCTTGCTGCACTTTTTGGCTCTTTGCTTGTAGCTAGTAGCCTACTTTGTGATGGTTCTTAATTTAATCAGATCTAAAGTCCCCTCCAGATGTCTGGAATACAGATTGCTAGTTATTCTGCTGTCTTTGACTTAGACAGTCCAGTCTCTGAATTCCTCAGTTCATTTGAGTTCCCTGAAAAGCTCCCTAGGTTTACTGAAGTTTACCCTTTTGAAGTTGATAATTGAGTTATGACACTATTATTTTAGCCCTTTGATTAATTTATGCTAACTCAGCTTTCAGTGATAAACTATTTAAATCTTCATTATGTGACAAAAATCATATTTAATGTAAATTTTTGTTAGCTCTGGTTATTTCTTACGCAGGTTTGTTGGTGGTTTGCCTCCACCCATATCCTTAGCTGTTATTACTGTCTATAGTCAGTTCTAATCTTTGTCAGGAAGTTTGTCTCCTGTCACAATAGATACTGTCACAACAGCTAATAGTATTTCTCTTTCCAATGATATTACAGTGATCTTTACCCATGTTTATATCTGACCATGGATCTCTTATAAACTTTCATCTTGATTCCAGCAGAAACTTTATCTTTTAAAAAATTGACTTTTATCAAAAAAATGTGCTTTCCTTCATAATGCCTTATAGCTTGTTGCATATCCTACTGCTCTCATCTTTAATATTAATCTTTCCTGAATGGTATCTGCCCTTCTATATCTATACTCTAGTTTTGAATTCTATGTTATCAAGCTTCTGTTTTTTCCTTAACATTCATTTTCACATCCTATAAATGTATTTCAAGATCTTCCATTGTGTTGAGAAAGCTCCTGAGAGTTGTTTACACATCAGAGTTGTTTCTTACTCCATTGCTTATATAGAGCAGGCTCAGGCATGTCATGTCCTGTTACCTGATTGCTGTTCACAGTCTTAATTCTTTTTATTTGCCATATGTTCTCCTGCTACCACAGTGTTTTTTAATCCATGTCTGAATTCTCATTTACCCTATATTTTTGTCTTTCCACTTGTGTTTGGAGATCTATCATTTCTCAGTTTAAAACTGTTCTTATCAGTTGTGTCGGCTTTGATCCCAGGTAGCTATTCTCTTGGGCATTCAAGTCAAATTTATCACTTGAAAAATGACTTCCTTCAATAAATGCATCTCAACAGTCAAACATTACAGAAGATTCCTTATACCACTCATCATTTAGCTATTGGTTAGTTTATTCTCTTATTAGGCTTTTTACTCCTTCTCTGGAGACTTGGTGTCCCTGAAGTTCATACAAATATCTACTTGTTTGCAAGTATTCCCCAAAGCAGTTAGTCCTTGATAGGTTTTGGTTTTTTTTTTTTCTAGTGGGAATTGGGCAGTATTGGTTTTGGAGGTTTGTAATTGTTTTCCAGGTTCCTTGTGATGCTTCTCAGTTGCAGATCCACCTGCCAGTTGGGCTTAACATACCATTTTGGTTTTTTGATCCCCTTCTGTGGCCAGACTATAAGTCAGTACCAAGGAGACTGCAGTTGCACAGACCTGCCCCTCCATGTGGTGCTGTGAATCTTCAGCCCTTTCCTCTAGGTGCCATTTTTAATTCTATCTGGGACTCTGAATGTCCATTCTATTTTCTTTCACTGTTTCTGTGTACTGACTTGGTTTCCCTTCAGTTTCCAATGCCTGGTATTCTCATTGTCTTATTTCAGAGCCATTTTCTTCCTTCTTGCTAACCTTGTTTTTCACTTTTATTCTCTAGGGCATCAAACCACCTTCTCAGTTCTGTTTCATATTCACAAGTTAGTCTAGTCCTTTGAGTTCTCCCTGTCTTTTTCTTCCACGGGCAGCTATCTTCACCTAGCAATGCTTTTGTTCTCACCCTGTTGTGGTATACAGCTAAAGCTTTCATAGAGATGCTCCTCTCTTCCCTTTTGTCCCAAAAGACATGTTGGCCTTAACATCATCAATTGAATTCTGAGTCTTTATGAGCCCATTGTGTGTGTGTTTTCCAGGTACCCACTGAAGGATAATGAAGATCCTGCTATTTCATTATCTTGTATCCTTACCGTAATACACTCGAGGGATAAGCATCATCCTTTATTGAAGTCTAATTGCCATTACCTTAACCATCCCTGTCTTGGAGTTGTGACCAGAAGAGCTGGTCACTCATCTGACATGCTCTTTTTTTGTTTGTTTGTTTATTGAACTACTTGGGAATTCTGAATTGAACCCAGATTGCCTGCTGTTCTCAAAGGTGACATAATCATTGTCCTGTGTGTTACGTGTGCCTTGAAACTTCATAATGTGTCTTGGTGAAGATAGTACATATTGTGTATGCTATTGTACTATTAACTGAGGCAGGGACAAGACCAAGTTGTGCCTCTGTTGCTCCACAAGAGTTTTTGTTTAATACATATATGACTACATGTTCATTTCTTTTGTTCTGTGTTATATAGAAATATTCATTTACAATGAAAAATCCCAATAGTATATTTAAAAATATATAAATATAGCAATGGTGACTGCCCTCCAGATTGAAATACAGACTTTGACTAATCTGAGTAGTGCCGCAGTCCCAAATGTTTCATTTTGCACAGTACAAATGTGTTTTATGAAAAGAAAGCACAGTTTCAACAAGAAGCTCGAAGTCCAGAGAGGTGGGAGAGTCATGTCTAAACCAGAAAGAGAATGGCCTCCTGGATGCTGTGAGCCCAGCTTGGGTGCAGACTGGATACGTGGACAGTGAGGCAGACTGGACACTGGCTGAACTGCTGGGCTCAAAGGGTTGTCAGCAGCGGCAGGAATTTCAGCTGGAGGCTGGTCAATACCGGTGTACCCCACGGGCTGATTCCTTCAAATCTCAGTATTCTGAGTTTCAGCTCATGAGTGGTGTGTGAAGGAAGTTCACCCACTTTTTTATGTTTCTTTTGTGAAAACTTACACATGTTCTGAACATATCAAGTAAAGAGGATCTAATGGGTGTTAACGGTTTATTTCTTATGGCCTGTGGAGTTTAGATGTGCACTGCAAATCCACCAAGGTGGTGGTACCAGGACTTGGATGGAGTTTGCAGGTACTTCTTCAGGAACCTGAGAATTTATGGATTTAGGAACTTGCAGGACAAAATGTTTTCTGGTCTGGGGCTTTGAGAATGGCATAGTGCTGAAATACTGAATTAGGCATGATTATACAGAGAGCCTGTACCTGGATCCATGGGTCAGCTGATCCAGTGATGAAGTAAAATCTCCATGGATTTTTAACCCTTTTTTATCTAATTCTATTGAACTTTATATTTTACTAATCATAGAGGATTTTTTATTATAAAGTTATCCTAGTAGAAGTACTTCGACTGTAACTGGCTCACCTCTTAATCGTATCTCGGATGCATGAGTAAGTGGTTTGGGTTTTGTTTTTCTTGTCATTTGCTGCAAAGCAGGTTTTCCATGACTGTAAATCAGTTCAGAACCCCTTCCAGTTTTTCAAAATCATCTTGAAGCTAAGGACGCCAGAATCAAGGATAATTTTTAAAGTAACTGCAGTTAGTTGTTTGCCAGGTGTCTGGAACTTACAGGTTGGGCTTCTGCCACTTTGCTGTGCTGTATTTGCAAGTTATTTGTTTCTCTTTGCCTCATTTTTTTTTTCTTCTTCCCTCTGCTGACAAAAGCACCTCAAAATACTTCAATTTAATGATTGCAAATTGGTTGATAGATCCAAAGACTTGTAGTAAGTACCGAAGTGGCAAGTGCAGCTGGTGGAGAAAACACCAATGCAGGAGTTGAGCAGAGAATCTATTAAATAGGGCCAGGTGAATGAAGTTCTTGTGGACCTGAAGGTGGTTATGAGAGGGGAATAAATTTCCCAGATTTGCCTGGCAAAAAAATTTAGATGTTAAAAAAGGCGGGTTCTAGTTCCCTTACTTGATGGCCTCTGATAGATGCTTGCTGAGTATCTGTGTGGCTGGAGTGCATTTTTTTCCCTCCAAGGTGTAAGGCTGTTAACCTGTTTCATGAGGACAGTGGATAACTGGGACTATGGAAGAAACTCTCAAAAGAGGCAGCTGTGACTTCTGCATATATAGAGTACGCAGTGCTAAGCTGAGACTGAAAGAAGCAAACCTCTATCATATTTCTGTAACCTGATTTCCAAATAGGACTTGATACCAAAAGTAAAATGTACAAAGAATACTTCTTTGGGGGAAAAATGGGGTAACTGAGAGCCTTGTTAGTACTGAAAGGTGTGGAAAACATGAAAGAAAGCATCAACGGTGTTTCACTTTGTAACTGCAGGGCCTTGGAGGGGGAAAAAATAGAAAGACAACAGGAAAACAGCAAAGGGTCTGGTTTAGAGTGTTTAATACTGTTTAATTAAATTATTCTAGAATAAGACTCATGCTATATGGTAAATAAAGCTTAAATTTAAATTAAAACTGTCAAGATAAAATAGCAAACTAAATGCGAGTTTTGTTAAAAAGAGGCTAAATGTATAGGCAGAAGTAAAACTTCTCCAGTTGGAATTAATGTCATTAAAAAACTCCAAAACATACTGACAACTCAGAGCAAATGGATGTTGCCTGTGTGTGTTGTGGGGGGAAGCCTTAGAATACCAAAAGAAGGATGAGAAGGATGCTGTGGGTAAAGGACATGAGTAAACATGCTATGAGTAAATAAGGTTTCTGAAAATGTGATTAATTCCTTAAAAATGTTCAGATTGTAGCTAAATGAGACTAGAAAGTTTAAAAAAAAAATGTCTTCAGGAAAGAATTGAAGAAATAACGTGCAAGAGGCATAGACATGAATAACAAATCACTTTTCCTGGTGTGTTCAAAAAGTAAGCCTGCTGGAGACCTGTAAGTCCAAGAGGTAACCAGCCTATGAAAGAGGAGACAGTATAGCTGAAAAATTAAACTTTTTTTTTTATATGTGTGTACATTCAAGAAGAACTTGGTGAGGTTTTCCAGATGGTAATCCGTTTTGATGGGGAAAAATGTTGGAGAATCTTTCTCAAATCTAGTTATTGATGGATGAGGTCTCCGAGCAAACAGACAAAAAGGACAAGAATGAATCTCCAGAGAGAGATGACATTCACTTAAGAGCTATAAAAAAACTTGGAGGTGAAACAGCTGAATTACTGACATACATGACCAGTCATTTAAATCTGTCTTGGTACCAAAGATGGCTAATGTGATGCCAGTTTTTAAAACACTATCTCCAAGGAACATCTAGGGAACTACATATCAGTAAATTCAGTGTCAGGTAAGCTGGAACAAACTTTTCTGAAGACTATCAATATTAGATGGACAAATGGAAAACATACTTGGGATAAGCCTTCATCTTTTTTAAAAAAAACAAAAACCAAACCTTCAGGTCCATCAGTGTTCTCTGGATTCAATAAACGTATTTCCAGAAACAGTTTATCAAGATTTCTCACCAAAATCTTCAAAGAACTGAGAGAACATGGGATAACAAAAGGTTCTCATATGGATTAATAGTGGATTATAAACTAGGGAAAAGGAGGGCAGGAGTAAAACATTGTTTGTCACAGTGGAAAGAATTTGCCAATGAAGTCTGCTATTCTGTGCTGCAATGTGCTTTTCAGCATATTCATAAATGATCAGAAAAAAGAATGAATATTGAGGCAGCAAAGTTTGCTGGTGATACTATCTACTGATGATAAAGAGCTGCAAAGCAATCCAAGAACGCTATGATAAAACAGCTGATTAAATTCAGTGTAGATTAATAGATAATGATGCCCTTAAGGGGGGGGGGCAGAAAGAACGGTCCTAATTTTGCATATTCTTGGATGGTTTGCAGGTTGACTATTATAACCCTAAATCTCATTCTGAGTGGTAATAGATAGCCTTATGGAAACAGGAGACCAGTGCTCAGTGGCAGTCAAAAATCAGATGGAATATTATGAATTATTGTGAAAGGAACAGAGAACAAATCAGAACCTCATTATGCCACTTTGCGAATCCATCATGTACAATCATTGTGAATATAGTGTGGAATGCTAGTTTCTCAAATTAAAAAGAATATTATCAAATGAGAAAAAGCATTTGGAAGAAAAAAAAAGGAGATGGAGATCATGTAAGAATGAAGTATCTCAGTTTTTAATTTTTGAACAGAAAATACAAGATAATAAAAAAATACAGACTTATTTGCATGTGTGATGTGGCTGAAGAGCCATTTTCTCTCTCTCCTTATTTTCCTTTGGTTTTTTTTTTTTTAGACTATTTCCCTGCTTTGTGATCAGTTCATGGGCGATATGTGGAACAAAGTATCAAAAAAGAGGCTCCTCTGTAGCCCAGGATTAACATTTGAAAAAAGTGACATTGCTGTGAAGAAAGAAGGCTTAGACATATATATGTGGAGTGCAATGTTGCCCTCTGACCCTTCACTTGTGATGGAGAATCTAAAATACTGTAAGGATGCAAGAAAACACGTAACAATGTTGGTGTCCCCAAAAGCAGAGGGAGATTATCATCATGTGGCACATTCTGGAAGACAAAAAAATGCCAAGTGCACACAGTTTGAGAAGAGACAAGACTTGTAGTGGAATTGTATCACTTTGCAAGAGTTTACAAGACCTCAAAACATAACCAAGTGTGGTAACACCACTGCTAGATTAAAATAATTCCTGAAAAAAGCAATGTATGATATTATAATATTAATCTGATATCAAATGGGATTTTTTTTCTTTTTGGTTGAGTTGAGCACTAACACATAAGCCATGGTGAGGCCAAAGACAAGTGGTAAAACAGAAGATGGATACACTTCAGGGCAAAGGCTTCTGAACATAATATCCTAAAGGAATGTGATAAATAAAAGTATGGGTGAACAAAACCAGTGTGAAAATCTGAAAACAATGCGAAAATACATAAAAGGCTCAGCATGAAAAGATGTTTGTAATAATAAAATAATGGCAAACCCTTTTCACCAGGAGAGGGTAATTGCTGGAGGAATGAGGGGAATTTGAAGAAATGTTTGAAGGCTTCATCCTGGGGAAAAAAGGAAGATAAATTCACTCAGTTCTTTTATGACTTATGTCCTGCAGCAGAGTACGATATGCCTGTTGCTCTGGAGGGCCTAGGGCAAGTAATCCATAGAGTGGGTACAGTTGCTATTCTCTGTAGGGGTAAAAAAACCCCCATACATAATAAAATGTTTTCTAAATTCATACATCCTTAATGGCTATGTATGTAAAAAGAGGAATATTTTCAGTACTGCAGTTGGAGATATCCAGTAAGTAGTGCTTGATGCCCAGTGTTTGTTTTCATTTCTTTTTAATTATTCTTGATGCAGTGATAGAGGCCTGGCAAGTGTCCTGGGAGAAAGAGAAGGTGTACAAACATCTGCATGTTTTCAGCAATCTGTTTGGAAAACATTGTTTCCTCAGACTCCTTTATTAGTTATCATTGGCACCCAGTGCATTTCACAATCGGGAATGTTAGTCCTGCAGTGAGCACTAAGACCTGTATATGAAACCTTTTGATTTAGGGCAAAACTCTAGAATGCTTTGCTACAGGATACAAAGGAGGCTTTGAAAAGATCTGGAGCTCTAAGCTGAAGTGAACCAAGAAAAGGTGTACACCGTCTCGTGTAACACCATTCCTTGGAAGAGCCGAATGTGCTTTAAATGGACTTCAGATGAACACCAGTGTTGATGCTATTAGGGCTTGTGCCATAGGAATACATGTGTAAATAATGCCTTAGAAATGTGCTAAAACTACAGGCAAAAAATAAAGCGGAAAAATCCATCCGGGGAGCACAGTGGAAAAAAAGATTCCATGCAGTAAAGTGAACAGAGTTGTTAGCCTTGGCTGCCCATCTGTTCTTTCACTCCTCTGAGAAAGCCCTCCTTGAACTTGCTGTCACTAAAAAGGTCACCATAAATCAAATCTATTTGGACTAGCCCTTGCCTACCTTAATAATAGCTCCTATTAGGAGATTAGGCTGTTTGCAGCAAAGTGTGGGTACAGTTATGCCACCGTTGGGGCTGTGAAGATACAAAAGCCCCTCCTGCAGAGGAATGTGGAGTCTAATTGACAGTGTACTTCAGTTACAGGTGGACTGGTTTGCTGCCTGCGACCACTTTTTTTGCTTGGAGAACTGGAAATACGCATTTCTGCAGAGTCAGTATGTTATGTTCCAACTGCAGGTGTATACAGGCAGAGCAAAATGAAAACCTCAGCATTTTGGTGTTCAGGAGAGACCCATAATTCGTAAAAACAATGCTGTGCTATGATGTTACAGGGCTGAATGATTCTGTAGTGGAGAAACAGAAATAGTTTGAAATATTGTGGTGGAAAATATAGCATTCCTGATATATCAACATGTACTGCAGAGCAGTAGGTGTTTTATTCTCTGCATTCAATAGGAGACGAATTAGTGGTCACTTAACCAGCCACTTTGTTCAGGGAAAGTGTTAGAAAAGCTACAGTGGGTAAGGTGTCATTGGTGTAGGAAAGGACTGGCTGGTTAGAAACAAGTCCCATGGCCTCTACAGCCATTTTGGGGTGTCATTTTCCTAAAATGAGATGGAACGATGACCTACCACTGCATGCTATTATCATGGGACATCTTAAAGCATTAGGTAGTAGGTTATTTAATTTTTTTTCTTAGGAAAGGAAGATTGTCCTGGTTTCGGCTGGGATAAAGTTAATTGTCTTCCTAGTAGCTGGTACAGCGCTGTGTTTTCAGTTCAGTATG
>JAVKLA010000047.1:15293343-15304776 GCA_034782735.1 Sagittarius serpentarius | reverse complement strand
TTTCCGTTCTATTAAACTGTTCTTATCTCAACCCACGAGCTTTACTTTTTTTCCCGATTCTCTCCCCCATCCCACTGCGGGGAGGGGAGCGAGTGAGCGGCTGCGTGGTGCTGTGTTGCTGGCTGGGGTTAAACCACGACAAAGATACAAGTAAAATACCTCAAACTGCCTTTACAAGAGGTTTTTGGAAATGGTGGTTGGGTGGTGTAGAAACTCACGTAAGCAACAGCCAATCAGTTAGATCTTATACCTTAAGGGAAACATGCTTTTGCCAGGCTCCTTGGCTCTTAACATTACAAACCTCAAGATACAGAATACTTTTCTCTTGTTGTCCCAATGAATATTTCAGATTGGAATAGCTTAAACAGAAAAAGTTGCAGAACATCCCACCAGAATTACCAAGGTTTTTGTGTTGCAGGCATTCTGCAAGGAGCCATTAGTGAGTTCAGATCTCCTCAGGTGGAGAGTGGGTAAGTAGGCTCGTACGTGTAAGGAGGTGGCTGTTGTAAACCCAGGGTTGCTGTAGAAAAAAGAGCCATCTCCTTGATTTTGTGCCAAACTCTAGCTCTCCATTCCATTGCTTTGCTGCTTTTACACCACCTGTGGTAAAAATAAAATGTTTCTTGTCAGAGAAAATGAAATATTTTGTTTTGCCCCAAAATGAAAGTAGCTTTGCTTTTCCATGTTGTTGAGGAGAAAACAAATGCGTTCCTATCTGCTACTGTCAAGCTGACTTGTTTTATTTTGCTTGGTCAGGTTTTTATGTTCATTCTCCAAGCAGAAATCCATTGTTCACCCAGCCCTGCTCTATGTCCCTTAGTGATCAGGTGCTCCCCACTCATTTGCAGAATGAAGGGCTGAGCCTTAATATGTACCCTGAGCCCCTACATGCCAGAGGGCAAGGGACTGTGGCCGTCTATGTGCTGCTGAACTCAGTGCAGTGTAAAGCAGTGTCCACCTCTGTATGGACACTTTTTTGCAGTGGAGACAGAGTAGAAGGTAAAAGGAATTACATGGTATTTTCACTGAAATGCAATTAGACTAGCTAAATTGGAGTAAGAAATGGGTAAGTTGAAATAAATGTATTATTCTGGTTAATAGAATTAATGTTATACCTTTGGTAAAATGACATGGTTCTGACTGGAAACAAGTCATAAGTCTGTAAATATTCTTCAGATCAGGAAAACTAACTCGGTCAGATCTAAGGAACCTTAAGGTGCACAAGTCCATGGGACCTGATGAGATGCATCCGTGACTCCTGAAGGAACTGGTGGACGAAGTGGCTAAAGCCACAGCCCATCATATCTGAGAAGTTGTGGCAGTCTGGGAAGTTCCCACTGACTGGAAAAGGGGAAATATAACCCTCATTTTTAAAAAGGGAAAAAAGGCAGGCCCTGGGAACTACAGGCCAGTCGATCTCACCTATGTACCCGGCAAGATCATGGAGCGGGTCCTCCTGGAAACTATGCTAGGGCACATGGAAAATAAGGACGTGATTGGTGAGAGCCAACATAGCTTCATGAAGGGCAAATCATGGCTGATGAATTTGGTGGCCGTCTATGAAAGGGTTACAGTGATCATGGATAAGAGAAGAGGAACGGATGTCATCTACCT
Source organism: Sagittarius serpentarius (assembly GCA_034782735.1). Classification (NCBI taxonomy): domain Eukaryota; kingdom Metazoa; phylum Chordata; class Aves; order Accipitriformes; family Sagittariidae; genus Sagittarius; species Sagittarius serpentarius. The sequence goes on along the minus strand of JAVKLA010000047.1, from coordinate 15,303,162 downwards.
GGACTTGTGCAAAGCATTTCACACTCTCACGCGTGACATCCTTGTCTCTAAACTAGAGAGACATGGATTTAATGGATTGACCACTCGGTGGATAAGGAATTGGCTGGATGCTTGCCCTCAAAGAGTTGTGGTCAATGGCTAGATGTCCAAGTGGAGAGCAGTGATGAGTGGCGTTCCTCAAAGGTCGGTATTGGGACCAGTGCTGTTTAGCATCTTTGTTGGCAACACGGACAGTGGGATTGAATGTACCCTCAGCAAGTTTGCCAACGGCACCAAGCTGTGTGGTGGGGTTGACATGCTGGAGGGAAGGGATGCCATCCAGAGGGACCTTGACAGGCTTGAGAGGTGGGCTTATGTGAACCTCATGAAGTTCAACAAGGCCAAGTGCAAGGTCCTGCACATGGGTTGGGACAATCCCAAGCACAAATAGAGGCCGGGCAATAAGTGGATTGAGAGCAGCCCCGAGGAAAAGGACTTAGGAGTATTAGTGGTGAAAAACTGAATAGAAGCCAGCAAGGCGCACTCACAGCCCAGAAAGCCAACTGTATCCTGGGCTGCATCAAAAGAAGCGTGGCCAGCAGGTCAAGGGAGGCGTTCCTCTCCCTATTCTGGTGAGACCCCACCTGGAGTACCGCGTTCAGCTCTGGGGCCCCCAACACAAGAAGGACATGGACCTGTTGGAGCGAGTCCAGAGGAGGGCCACAAAGATGATCAGAGGGCTGGAGCACTTCTCCTATGCAGACAGGCTGAGAGAGGTAGGGGTTGTTCAGCCTGGAGAAGAGAAGGCTCCGGGGAGACCTTATAGCAGCCTTCAAGTACCTAAAGGAGGCCTACAAGAAAGCTGGAGAGGGACTTTTTACAAGGGCATGTAGTTACAGGACAAGGGGTAATGACTTTAAATTGAAAGAGGGTAGATTTAGATTAGATATTAAGAAGAAACTCTTTGCTGTGAGGGTGGTGAGGCCCTGGACCAGGTTGCCCAGAGAGGCTGTGGATGCCCCTTCCCTGAAAGTGTTCAAGGCCAGGCTGGATGGGACTTTTGAGCAACCTGGTCTAGTGGAAGGTGTCCCTGCCCGTGGCAGGGGGGTTGGAACTAGGTGATCTTTAAGATCCCTTCCAACCCAAACGATTCTATGTTTCTATGCAAACTGTAAAACTTACACTAGCACATTCTGAGCGAGCAATCAGAAAGAGTAGAATAAATATAGAGAAAATTTTATCTTACAATAGATGGCTGGTCAGTGTTCAGCTTCTGTCAGAGGATTTGCCTTAAAATGTGGCTACTGGAACATGGGGATACTGATTACCTGCTTTTTTTCCCAGATTTAACCCATGTCACACAGATGACTTTAGAATGAACCTAAGTTTTGACAAGGATAAATTACACTGATTAAATGTGACTGTTTCGACACTTCAATAAAGTAATTGATTTTGTGTTAGAAAGGACCATTAGATCATTTGGTTCAAGCTGGCAAGGTAGCACAAGCCCTAGATTATTACATGCATAGAGCTTAACAACTCATAACCTCTTATACTCTCAAAAGGGTAGGCAACCTAAATTTCAAAACTGTAAGAGATGATTTGTTATTCTATTTCATTGTTAAAAAATGGTGACTTAATTCAATTTGAATTTGTTTAGTGTTAGCTGTGAGTTATGGGTTCTGCTTTTACTCTTCTCCAGTACATTAAAGAGCCTTTTAAACACCCGATGGTTTGTTTCAATGAATATACTCGTTCACTCTAATGAAATCACTGCTTGGTCTTCTTTTAGTAAACTAAACCGATGGAACTTCTGAATTCATTTAATGTAAGGCTTAGTTCAGTTTAAATCACTTTTGCATTTCTATATATATATAATAATATATATATGTTATTTCTGAGACTAGAATTACAGTATCTTCATTGTAGTTCTCACCAATGACACGAAGAGGTAAAGTATATCTTGGTATTCTTACATGCTGCTGCTATTCTGTTTACATACATTCACAGTAGCCTTTTGTGTGGCAGAGCTGTGTCGGGAGTTTGTGTTCAGCTGTTTGACAACTATTTAGGAGTCATAACGGACGAAGTCACTGTTTTCCTGAACACAGTCCTTTAGTCAAGTGATATGACTGGTATTCCTTGCTTCTATATCCGTGACCATGCATTTGACTGTATTAAGGTATATGCTGTAAGAATGGGCTTAAACTTAGTAAATTACTTTTCAGATCACTGCACAATTGCCCTCTCTACCTTACTTAATATTCCTCAGATTTTGGTGGATCTACAAATCTGATAATGAATCAGTTTTTATTTAATTCCAGATCATTTATGAAATATTGAAAGGCATCAGCCTGTGTAACACACAAAATCATTACCACTTGATGATTCTTAGTTACTATTTAAGTCACTAAATAATTACTATTTAAGTTCCCTTAGTTATTCAGATCTTTATTCATTTAAAGTGATTTTGAGTGACAGAGCAGAGTGCTAGATTTTTTTGCCCCTTTGAAAAAAATGGTTTTAGAGACTACTTGTCCACTGTTGAAATCTGTCTTGTGTGGTCACTGAAATGCATTTTCAAACACCTTAAATCAAATGTTGAAGTTCCTAGTTTTTACTTCCAGGATATTTATGGTACATGAGTGGCAACCCTTTCTGGAATCACAGTATTGCTGAGTTTGGAAGGACCCCAGGAGACTGTCTAGTCCAACTGTCATGCAGAAAGTAGGATCAGCTAAAGCAGGTTGCTCAGGACTGTGTCTAGTCAGGTTTTGAATATTTCTGAGGATGGAGGCTCCACAACATCTATGGGCAGCCTGTTCCAGTGCTTGACCACTCTCAGAGTAAAGAATTTTTTTCTGATGTTTAAATGGAATTCTTTTTATTTCAGTTTGTGCACATTGCCTCTTGCCCTGTCACTGAACATGACTGAGACTGACTCCATCATCTTTATCTTCCCCTTTTTATACACATTGATAAGATCTCCATGAGCCATCTCTTCCACATGCTGAACAGTTCCCACTTTCTCAAGCACTTCTTCTATGAGAGATGCCCCAATCTTCATGGTCCTTCATTGAATTCCCTCCAGTAAGTCCACGTGTCTCTTGTACTGAGGAGTCCAGACTTTGACACAAGACTCCTGATGTTCTCTTACCAGTGCTGAGCAGATGCAAAGGATCACATCCCTCAACCTGCTGGTGATGCTTTTCCAAACACAACCCCTTTGCCATAAGGGCACATTGCTGGCTCATGGTCAGCTTGTTGTCCACCAGGACTTCTACAGCCTTTTCTGCAGAGCTACTTTCCTGCTCGTTGGCCCCTAGCGTGTACTGGTGGATGGTGTTATTCATCCCTAGTGGAAGGACTTTGCACTTCTTTGTTGACCTTCATGAGGCTCCTCTCTGCCCATTTCTGCAGCCTCTTGAGGTCTCCTATCTGGTGCCTCAGCCACTTCTCCCAGTTTTTATCATCAATCTCACAGTGACATTAGCCAGTTCCCTCAGTACTTCTGGGGGTACCCCACGAGGATAAATGGACTTGAGTATGTCCAATTTCCCTAACTTGATCCTCCCCCACCAAGAATAACTCTTCCTTAATCCAGACTTTACTGCTGGTCTCAAGGGTCTGGGATTCCTGAAGACAAGTCTTATGAGTGAAGACTGAGGTGAAGTACCTTGGCCTTTTCCCACGATGATTTTCACTGGGTTCCCTGCCCCATTCAGTGTCAGGCCCACTTTTTTAACCTATTATTCCTTTTGCTGTTGGTAGGCCTGTGGAAGCCCTTCTTATTGCCCTTCATGCCTCTCTAGATTTGACTTCAGGTGGGCTTTGGCTTTCCTAATCCCATCCTTGTGCACTCAGATGGTATCTATATATTTCTCCTCGATGACCTGACTCTGCATCCCTCTCTTGCATGCTTCGTTTTTATGTTTAAGTTTAGTCAGGAGCTCCTTGTTCATCTATGTGGGCCTCCTGCCACCTTTGCCTGACTTCCTACATGTGGGGATGGACCATTCTTGAGCCTGGAGGATGAGTTCCTTGAAGAACAATCATTCTGAAAGCATTTGTAAGTTTAGCTGCAAACAGCAAAGGAGAGTTGGAACTGCAAATAATGCAGGAATAAAACAGTTTTAAAGTTAGGTGTTGTAAATTTCTGGTTTAAGTGGAAATACTACAGACCTATTATTTCCTTTCAATTCCCTCTGCACATGGAAATAGAGAGGTGTGTGGAAAAACATAAACTGAAAAGATTTGGAGAAGCAGATCCAAACTTATCTGTGAAGCTTTAGCTTTGAACAAAAAGCATGAAAGTGTAGGGTAGCTGGAAATTTAAATGGACTGTAGAAAATAATCTTTGATCTTACTGAGTTTCTCTAGGTATGATGTAATTCCTGACAGGCCTCCAGGTCAATGAATATGCCTTCAATTCAAACAAATGCAGCTTTCTAAGGTACAAGATAACTTCCATGTTGTATAATAACATAGTTGATGCTTCTGATTGCCATTGTCCCTATCAAGCAATCATTTCCTGTTTTGCAGATCTGTATAAGACAGCATGCAAAACTGCATTTCACTTTGCATTAATAGGAAAGATAACACATTTTACACGTTGTTCCATTTTCAGAGATAGTAAGGGAAGAATAACCTCTAACATTTTGCCTTCTTATGATGGTCCTCAGTGCTTAGCTGCTGAAGTTTGGGAAGGGAGGTTTTCTATAATTTCTTTTTTAAAATTAGACTGCACTATACTTTGACATCACTTCCGTGGAGACAGATTAGAAGTATCAAATATTCCAGTCCTGCAATATAGCAAGGAATAAAAAGATGGCTTTTTGAAGAAAAAATGTACACTTTTTATGTTAAGATTTCAATTTTAATAAATAAATGAATTCAGTAAAGAAACTTGAAAATAGAAAAACGTCTATAAGTGTATTATATTTAGATACTGTATATAGCTGAGAAGCCTGTACGTTTCAGTGAAAATGTTAGGAGTTTAGGGATCGGAATGAGTGAGAGTTCATTTTCGGTGTGCTGTTTCAGTTCAGGCTCACTCTTGGGTTGAAAGTTTATGCTTGTTCAAAATATTTCATATTTGTCTTTTCCATCAAATTCCATTCTTGTAAGTGCGTTAGCTTTATAATAACGATGGCTAGAAGACAGCCAGCTCTATCATTATTCAAATGTGAAGGTTGCATAAGAACAGGATACGCCAGTAAGAGGAGGTAATGGTCTGTTTTGTTTTATCTGATTGTTTTAGCACCTTGCGATTTCCTCAGCCATCAGACTAGCCAAAAAAGTGTGAGTCTGAAAATCAAAAAGATGGGGAAGTAATTTGATGCTGTTGGTCTTATATATTTTGGCAACGGACTGTGAAAATGTGCAAGAATGTTTGCAAGTGGTTTGAATGAGTATGTGGAAAGATGCAGATCTGAGGTACCTTTTTAAAAATAAAATAAAACACTCTTAACACAAGAAGAGCTTTTTATGTTTCCCTGGTGTGAAAATTATTAGCAGCTACAGGCAGTCCCCATCTGGGAATTTGGAGCCTACTGTCTGCTCTTTCAATCAGATTAACTGGTGATACTAAAAGGAACGAATGATACTTGGAGAAACTGTGCGTGGCTTATGACAACAAAAGACTGAATCGGCAACATGTGGCTAACAGCTCACAGACATCTGGTATAAGACATTTTCCTGAGGAATTAGTTTTTGTTGAATATATATTCGACATCTTTCCTTCTCTATCACAGGCGCTTGCAGGAAATTAGATGAAGAAAAAATAAATACTGTATCAAAGTTTCAGTGTTAACTTGACAGGAAAGGAAAAACGCTAGGTTTGGCCTTTTTGATTTTTCTTTGTAATGTCTTAAGAAGGACTGATGATCTGTTGGTTCTGGGCTTTTTTGGGGGAAGGCAGAGATAAGAATGATTATATTTTTTTTTTCTGTTCTATTTTTATCCTTAAAAGTATTGGGGATATTGTGGTATAGTTAACTGACACGATCCAGCGGCTTCATGTTGCTCCTGGAGAAAGAAGCAGCTGTAAGTATGCAAAAAAAAAAAAAAAAAAATCCTGTTGGATAATTTTCCCTTGGTAGTGGATTTCCCCAGTGGTGTGGAGCTGATGCAGTATTTGCAGTTCTGTCTTCTTTCTAGCCAGGGCTTGAAGAAATGAAAGAGGACAGAGAGAACGCAGGTGCCACTGTATCTTGTTCAGGCATTGACTATTGTAATTCGTGAAGAAGGCTGTAAATTATAGTACATTGAATGGGCAGAGGATTTAACTTCTCTCCTTTGTTTTGCTAGTGCTTTCCCTAGGAGAATATAGGGAAGTGATACGGAAGGCTGGGATTTTTCCAGTCTGTAACTGAAGGGATGGGAAAGTTAAATATTTAACAATAGAATTTTCTTTTATGACTTGTTCTGACTAAGCAATTGTCTTCAGTTTGTATGTGGCCCAAAAATTGCTGCTTCAGTTTCAGATGTGGAAAACAGCATGCTTGTTTGACAGGTTGTTTGGATCTTAAAATCATCAGATGCTGTTGTAAGAAATAGTGTCTTTTCTTACATATTTTACCTCCAATATTGATTATTCAACAAACAAACGCATAAATGAGAGAGAGAGAAGTTTGAAACAGCCTGGGTAATATATTAGGACCTATCCACATGTCCCTTGTTGGCTGCAGTTGTGCTGGCCCTAGAAGTTACCCCCAGCAGCCTGTCACTGTTGCCTGCTTGAGTTCGCCATCTTCCGTGATCCTCTGGCTGAGCTGTGTGTGCCTGCTCACTGACTTGTTCCTTCATTAAAATTACATGGATTATGGTAAATAGTAGTCTTGAGATCGAGATTTTCACGGTTGAGCACATTTGACTCGTGCAGTCACTCACACAAACGTTTTATGTGGCAGATCAGAGAAGGCAGTGATCTCTGAGCACATCCATACAGTTGGATGTAGTCCAGGTCTATCTATGCTTGTCTGTCTAGTAGCCAGTTTGCATCTCAGCCCATGTAGACGTGGCACTATGCTGTCCAGCAACACGTACTAGTAGAGACAGAGTGCCACTGCTACCCAGCTTCCCTGGGTCTTTCTTGTAACTGTTCTTTTAGCAAGTGACCACTCAGCAGGGATGGAGAAGGGATTGCATGGGCCACCTCGGAAGCCTTCTGTTCTTGCTTTCCTGAATAAAAGCTGTCCTCCCTTGATATATATCCAGAATTACAAAGTTTTCATTCAAACATTTGGTGTCGTAGCTCTTTTTAATCCTTCTAGGTGTGTAATACTGTATTTCCTTAGCAACTTACATTATGTGTTTGAAGGATCAGGATTGTCACTGCCTGTCCCATTGTTCCACTGTGAAATGAGTAGGTTAGGCTCCTGACTGGTAATGCTTCCTTTGAAGAAGTACAGGGTAGGAGCCAGTTGCCAAAACATGAGCTTTCATTGCCTGTTCTGATGCCTTCGACAGCTGACTTCCAGTTGGTCTCCAGAGAGGTACAGATTTCTTCCAGTCCCTGGGCCATATCTGCCATGCTGATGTCTCAGGTACCTCAGTGGTCTGAAACAGCACTTGTTGCCTCTGTTTAGCAGCAGACGTTCACCCATAATGTCAGTGACTTCAAAAGTAGTTGTTAAGTCTCAGTGTTCAGTAAACTGGATGTTCTCTGAACAAGGAAAAGGACTTTAGGAAGATCTGCTCAAAAGTCTGGAATGATGTATTCATGTTTGTTTGAATGGCAATGTAGGAATGAACTAAATAATAACATAGAAAGTCAGGAATAAAATAAGGTATGAAAAGAAAAATTGAAATGAGCAAAGAATTTAAGTAAAAGATTGAAGGAAACTTAAAAGATAATTCATAAACTTCAAGGAAAAGTCCTATTTTTCCACAGGAAAATATATCTATTAGCAATCAGCAAAATGATTAAATTAATGAAGACTCATAAATTACTTAAATTCTGAAGCTTTTAAAAACTCCGTCTTTAATTAAAAAAATAAAAAGAATTGCATCCTCAGAAATTTGTGTAATTTGAGGTTTATATTATTTGGAGAATAATGTCATTAAAATTACCTAAACATGCAGAAGATAGACTGGACAATTTTAATTGACCTTTTCTATCTCTTCATTCTACAGACTTATGACCAGAAAATAATTGATAAAGGGCAAGAAAATGCCAGGAGGTATATGCATATATAATCTGCCACTCTAGATAGTCATCTTAAGGAGTTAGCAGATAAAACCTATCACATAATCCTCTGACAATTATTTGGGAAAGGCCTGGGGACTGCAGATACACTGCCTTTGTTTTCAGTGTAATATTAGTCTTTAGGAGAGTGCCATCCCAAGGAAGTTCTCTTTAGGAGAGTGACATCCCAAGGAAGTTCATTGGTGGGTGGAAAACACTGAGCCTTGCACATCTACAACGGGCTCTGCAGACAGCTCTGGTTCCCACAACATGGTCCATCACGGAGGATGTAGCTGGCTTGAAACCTGTGCTGCTGAAGAGAGCCATCCCTGTTCATGCCTTCCACACCCCTCGTCTCCCACCTGGTTTAGACAAGGACACCATTGTTTGCAGGCAGCTACACAAGCAGAGAACACCCACGGAAATGGGGATGATCTCCTTCGCTGGAGGCAGAGACTCACCATGGCGGAAACTGCCAAGAGCATGGATGCGAGGTACTAGCGATCTGCTGTAGGTTTAAAAGCCTGCACTGGCAGAGGGATGGTCTGGGGAGGTGCAGGTGTTTTGGTCTTGGACTTCAGGGATTCTGGGAGCCATGAGATAATGTTTACAGTGGTAAATGAACTGGAGACAGTATTGAAGTGAAACCTCAAAACCTGCAATTGAAAGGGTCAGGGAAGACAAAGGCTTCTTTTGCTGCTTCCTGGCTAGTGATGCTGTGCAGCTCCAGATATTGCAGGCACATGTGTGTAGAACCTTCAGAATGCTCACTGGCATCTTATGACCTCTTTTGCAGAGATTTCATATTTTTCACTTTGAAGTTGCATTTCTTGATGCTTCTTTAATAGCTGGCAGCTGAGAGTTCCCAGATGATTCCCCTGTATTGCTACCATGATGTCTGCCTGGTAGCAAAATTTCGGCTCAGCTCCCTGCAGATGTTTACCAGGTCTGCAGTCTCTACCAGTCCACAGGCTGCTCTGGTTTACCATTTAACATGATTATTACTTTTTTTTTTCCCTAATAAACAAATCATAACAGTCAATTCATCAGAAGGCTGCTTTGCAGCTCAGCAGACTGGGATTTTACACTATGCCATCAAGGGGATATTCTGTTTTTACAAGGTATTTTGGAGTTTATGAAGGTGAAAGGACAGTGCTGAAGGACTGTCTTAGGTAGAGGATTATAATGTGACATGGTTCATAATCATATTGTCTGGTTCTCTTACGTATCTCTTTTTGTCTCTCAAGGGAACAGTTTGGTTTATTCCACACTGGAGATCAGGAATGAATTATTATGTGTGTATTGAAGTTGGCTACAGGATTAGGCTGTTCCAGAAAACCAGGGACTAAACCAAACTGACAGACTTTGTTAAGCTTACCTGTGACTTGGGTCTATTTCTGAATAAATGACAGGGGCAGCTGTTCCCCTGTTGTCCGCGATGTGTTCTGTCTTACACGGAAATAGAATTAGAGTGATGAAATGCAATTCTCTACTTTGACAATCAGTTAAGGTTGTGTCCTGGTTTCAGCTGCGACAGAGTTAATTGTCTTCCTAGTAGCTGGTACAGCGCTATGTTTTGGGTTTAGTATGAGAAGAATGTTGATAACACCCTGATGGTTTCAGGTGTTGCTAAGTCGTGTTTAGACTAAGTC
>JAVKLA010000047.1:15231811-15293243 GCA_034782735.1 Sagittarius serpentarius | reverse complement strand
CCGGGACAGCTGACCCAAACTGGCCAAAGGGGTATTCCATACCATGGGAAGTCATGCCCAGTATATAAACTGGGGGAAGTTGGCCAGGTGGGAAGCGCTGCTCGGGCATCAGTCGGCAAGTGGTGAGCAATTGCGTTGTGCATCACTTGTTTTGAGCATTCCAATCCTTTTATTATTATTGCCACTTTGTTGTTGTTATTAGTGTCATTGCTAGTTTCTTCCTTTCTGTTCTATTAAACTGTTCTTATCTCAACCCACTAGTTTTACTTTATTTTCCGATTCTCTCCCCCATCCCACTGGGTGGGGAGGGAGTGAGTGAGCGGCTGCGTGGTGCTGAGTTGCCGGCTGGGGTTAAACCACCGCAGGATGCTGATTAACTCCATCTTATAAAAAAACTGAGGATTAGAATATAGTGATGTGATGATGTGTTATGAAAGTGATAAGTTCTCCTATGTTTATATACAAAAATATTTCTCAGGCAATATGGAAGTATGCTCCATCACAGGTCTACATTATGATGCATGATTCTTATGGATTATAGTACATTTTTAGTTTTGTGGAATTGAGCTTTAATACTGTCTTCTACAGAAAAAAATTACATGGGAAATGTCAAGCAGCATTCTTTCTAAATACTGCAATTATATGGAAGCCCTAATATGTTTTGAAGAACAATGGCGAGTTAATAATTTAATGGGAAAGGTGAATAACTTTAGCAGAGATAAATAACTTCAGCAGTGATGTGCAAATGTGCACTTGCAGTTAGGCCGATCAATGTCTGTTATTAATGAGCATATAAGTAAGCAAAGTACTTCTGTGCCTTTGTTTAATATGGCCATAGAGAGCAAAAGTAGCTAAACCTAATTTTCCACTTTGTGTTAATTTTCCACTTTGTCTATAAATAATATAGAAAGTAAATGGTATGTGATTACGGTGCGTATGGTAATCTCACCCCACCCAAATGATATTTGTGCTTTTATCTTCATGAATATTGATTTTTTTTTCCATTTGAATAAGGAAGCAGAATGAAAATGTCACTACCTAACCTGTTCAGTTTGTCTACTAACAAATGCTTTCCACCCTCTTAGAAGAACTTTGTATGAAGTGATAACATGAATTAGTTACTCTTATCATAATCTTTCCAACTTCTCTTTTCCTTCCTTTTTTTTGCTTTAGTGTCCTACTGTACCTCTTCACAGTCTATGGGCTTTTAGGTGCTAAGGATATATGTGTGCATGAACAGTGCCTGACAGAGTGAGTCGAGAGTTTATGGCTAGGGCAGTGGACAGTGGCAGCAGAAACTGGTAAATGTTTTGTCCTAAAAGGAAAAAAAAATCTCTGTCTCAGAGCTTGAAATAGTTTTTTATTTTATTCTGTGTGGTTATTCAGGTCTTCATTTTCTAATTTCACAAGATGTCCTAAAAATCCCTTTTGTTCCCACCAAGTAAGACAAATAGGTCATCACCTTCTTTGCAAAAGCTCCTGATCACTAGAGGTATAACTGTAAGGATGTGAACTGTCCAGAGATGATAAGCATATCATCACTAATCTCATCCTTGTCTGTGTTGTGCCGATATGATACGCTTACCTGTCTCGCCGACTCTTCTCTTTTTGTGTGCGTGTGCGCGCTGTGCGTTATGTGCATGGGTGAACTAGCTATTTCTCTTTCACTGTGTGCAGTTATCTCAGCAAAATAGTACAGGCTCCAAGGGTCACTTGCCTTTCCTACACAATACACTAAAAGTAATGCAAGCAATTGCTACATTATTAACTGTCAGGCTAAAGTTATTAAGAATCAGCCTTAGGATGAGGAAAGTACATATGAACTATAATGTACTTTAAATGAGATAAAATTGCAGCTACAACTTAATAAAATTCTCATGTTTTGAATAGTCCCTGACCTGAGAGCATAACACAACAATTAAGTGCTAAAGTCACGTTGGCCGAAGCGTATGCAACTAACTAGACAGAAAGCATTTCAACAGAACATTAATACAACACTAGTACTAACAAGTATAGAATGGAAAGAGCTCATGGTGATATAAATAGAGGTAGTAACAGGCTACAGATCATGTATTTCCAAAAAACCACCCGTGCCTTTGAAAGGCTATGCCATCAGTACAAATGCTGTGTACACTCAGCAAAAGCCTGTGGAAAAGGTGGTTGCAATAACTCCAACTAGGGGAAGCAGGAAGGGGGTGTTCAACAACCTGGAGAGAAATAAAAACTTGATAGCTGAATTTATTTGTTTATTTTCATATATTTGGAAAAAAACAGTTGAATGAATGAATGACTTTCCACCTTTCTCTCATTCAGATCATTAGATAAAATGACCATTTATTCCTTGTTTCTGGAGCAAAGTTTTGCATTTGAAGTTCTACATAGCTATTAAAAAAAAGTCTGCTTGAAAAATAAAAGTGAATGTCATTCAGTGCAACTCTAAATTTCCAATAAATAAGTAATTAAAATGTTTGGAAACTGTCAAGAATTCAGAAATATCAACAATATGATTTTGACTGTGGTTCAGTTTTTCACAGTTCATAAAAAGTCTGAGAAGTATAGAATCCTATAACTTTTTGTTTCAAAATTTAAATGTTTCATACAGAAAAAGATCATTTTTAGTATTGTCATTTAAAAATGCAGTGATAAGAAATACTCCTGAAAAAAAGTCAGTGTTTAATAATATGTCACATCTGGACTTTAATGAAATATTAATGCTAAGTTATGATAAGAAGAGTACCTCTTTCCCATCTTTCTTTTATCTAAATTGTTTAATATTTAATACTTCATAATAGAGAGATAGAGTAGACTAAAGTAGAGTTTGATACTGTTTTATTATGCATGATTTTATTACAAGATAAGAGTATTTAAAAATATTTAGAATATTATATGATGGGATACAGAATATTTGAAGCTATGTAATGCATTCTGTAACAGATCCAGAAATCCAAGATGTTCCTTGCCAAAGGAGACTGTAGCTATAAACCCCAAATTTGTAGAAATATCTACATCCATGTTCCTTACGTGTCCCTTCCAATGTGAGATATTCTGTGATTCTATTTCATTGTTGCCATGAATATAGCAAGGTTTGGGTGGTTGGTTTGGTTTTTTTTGGTTTTTTTTTTGTTTTTTTTTTTTGTTAGAAAAGTGGTGCATTGTATGGCACATCAGATATGAAGTGTAGCATAAAGAAGTCTAAGTTAAGCCTTATCAAAATGTTAGAACACCACAATATATGAAACCTGATGAAGTGTATGATTGACAGTTGCATAGAGACAGCTTTACATATGATGTGATCCTACTAACCATATCTGTCAACTGAAGAGACTAATCAAATGCTGAGACAAAAAGTATGTTTAGTTGGTGCTATATAATTTCATTTAACTGATGTATCCTGTTGGACTTTTGCTGACTTTTATTCTTCATTGCAAAACAAAACAAAGTAAATACTAACCAAGGACAGTACTAAAACATCATAGGATGCACAGAGGAGATACATAGACATTATTTTCCAAATCAAAATGGATATTTAGAGATACTGAAGAATACTGAGAGAGAACACAGCTTTGAAATGAACTTGGAATTACATCAGGTAGCCACAGGTGCACTTCAGGGAAAGAGAAAGGTTATTCTGAATCAGATCACTAAATGGAATTTAGCCATCAAATGCTTGGCAGTTGCTATTTCACCATATTTTAAATACTCTGATGTAATGTCAAGTAATAGTAGTTTGACACAGGATCTTTGCCTCTGCAGATTTGTGAACTTTTAAGTTCTTGGAATAAGAATCAGAAGTAACCATGCAAACCCAAATTGTAATCATGCGAAAACAAATTTATGACAAAGCAGTGACCTCATTGTCTCCTTTGAAATGGTGGAGGGTACCTAACTCACATTCAGTTTGGACACTGCAGATCTTTGATGGAAGCAAGCATTTCTTTACTTGGTTCACATCTACCTTTCCAGAAAGAACAATTAGGCTACACAGTCCACCAGAAACTGTTTGTGTGGTTTACCTCTGATATATCACGCAGACCAATGTTTCGTTGTCTCCCTGTATTTCTCTGTATATCTCATCCCTCTGTTTTCTGCTGCTGAGTCTTGGATTGTAACCTTTTGGGAGCAAGTACAAAGTTCTTGTTCTGGCTTTAGTCTCTGTTTGAAGCACGTCAGCAATACCTGGCATAATATAAGACTTGACAGTGATCTAGGCTCAAAAACGCAACAATTCCCACTTTAAGTGACTCTTTGGAGATGAAAATTGTGCTCTGTGCTTGCAGGCAAGTCAAGTCCCTAAATAGAAAGTCATTGCAATAGCTAGAAAGAGGCAAAAGTACAACTCGGGTAACACCTTAAAAGTAATATTTTTCTGTTACCCAAATAAAATGCCGCAAATCTGAAACTGAATTGGGGAAGGCATCTTTCTTTATATTGCTTACATGAGTAAAATTACATGATAAAACCACTTTTATACATGGATTCTGTTAACTCTACTGACAAATAGATTATTTCAAGTTATTGTTTCCTCAAAAGTACCTATTCATTAAACACATAATTAAGCCCATTTACCTGTATGCTTCATTAAAGAACAGATGTAAACCACCAAAGAATGTATTCAATAGATAAGTGCCTAGAGAGATTTTTCAGAAGTGCTAAAACAGTGTGCTTGAAACATCTTGAGTCATCTGGATAATCTTACAGTACAACCAGAGGTGAATAGGTAATCAAGAGTGGAGTTAGAGAAATTCCAGACTCTAAACTTAATAGTATTTTAACAGAAATTTTACTTATGTAGTGAGGACAGCTAAAAAATCCACCGTCTTGCAGGGATTAGCATTAAGTGGTGTGAACGAGCCTAGAATTTCTGTTTTGCGATCAAAAGAAAATGACAACTTTTTTAGATAAAAGGAGGAAGAAGCTTTGAGCTATTTCCTAAGTTAATATTTTTGCCCTTACTTTAAACATTTGGTCTCAGCAGTGTCAGATCTTACTCTGTGGGCAGCTTTAAGCTCGCTGAGGAGTCAGAAATGGCTAGGTGTGCTGTGAGCATGCCTGATCAGCTCCTGCAACTGAGAGTTTAACAACAAGGGGGAAAAAACCCCACCCTTATGCTGGCATTAACATTTGCTATGCCTGATGAGTAATAAAGAGCCTTTCTCAGAAGAAGAGGGTCTGGATTCTGGGTTATTCTCAGCCTGGGGGAGTTTGAATTCACAGGTGAGACTGATAATGATTTTAATGGTCTGAAATACTCACTTAAATGTATTATACAGTTGCAAATAAAAATATTTCAAAATAGGTGGTAGATGTTTTCCGCCGCCCCCCCCGCCGCAATGTCTCAGTCAAGAATTCTCATTAAAATAGTCTTGACTTAACTTGCCTACCAAAACAAGAACCAGAAATCCTTAAGAAAAGGCAGTCTGACTGTGATGCTGAAATCCCAGACCCCAGAACTTCAGTGTAAAGAAACAGGCAAAGGAGGAAAGGAGAATCATTGCTTCCTTGCAGCAGGTTGCAGTGTTGGTCATTTGGCAGTCAATAGTGAAATGGGTAGCACCCTCAATTGCACATATTTCACTCTTAGTGTAAACTCTGTCGTCTTTCTTGGGGATTAATAGTTGTACGGAGTGGCTCCTTCAGCAGTCAGGTGCTTTTTCACATGAACCTTTCCTCTGCTGCCTTCTGGGAGTTAAATGTGCTGGCTGATGGACTTATGTCTTCTGGAGCTGGGCACAGAAAAAGAATGTCCCACTAAAGGCTAAAATCCTCTAAGTTTCTCTTTATCTTTTACACAGTTTTCCTGGTGTATATATCCAAGATTAATGACTTTCTGGTGATTTGACCATTCTCAAAACTGTACGGTTAGTCCTACTATAATAAATCCTGTGTGAAACAATAATAGAATAAAACAAGATGTAACATTTGGAAAGATTAAATATTTATCTTCTTATGGAAATAAAGACAGGTATGTAAAACACTGGAAGGCTATGACTGAAAGAAAGACTAGCACTCTCTACTAAGTACGTTTTCACCTCCTTGGTTCTGTATTTTCAGTTAATTGTGGGCTCGGATTTTGAAAAAGGAATGTGAGGTTTTGACATTTGCATTATGGGTGACATAATTTTTAGCTATGAACTGTGGCATAGTGGAACACTAACAGCATTTTTGCAACATCTTTTTCTTTCATAATTACCGAATTCGGCGATATGCTGACAAAATGGCTAATGTGATCCTTAGGTGTGAGAACAGAGGATCAATGAGTGGGTGATTTTTACCTCTTTAAACCAAGTCAGTGAGACAGATATTAAGAAGCTAAATACTGCTCTGTTCCCCACAGTCTGGCTGTGGTCGTATTTTCAAAGTGGGACCAGTGTGTAAATGAGCTGCAAAAATGATGTAAAGGCTTTTGAAGGGCAGACTTAGAAACCTCCAGCTGTTCAGCTGAGAGAAGGAAAAACAAAAGGTTGCAGTAACTTGATTACTGTGTGTATTTCTAAGGGGAAAAAAATGCTGGCTGTTGAAGAGATCTTCATTCTGGCTGGAAAGGCACAACGAGAGTGATTCCCTGGGAGCTGCCGCCACGCAGCGAGAGCAGACAAACACTGAAATGTACTGTGGGGTGAATGGGGGGTTCTTCACCTGACGCATCTTGGCAAGACCTAGGGCAAATGTTTCTGCAGTTGTTGGGCAAATGTGCTTCAGCCAAGTTGAAGTTTTTCAGTGCAGCATAGCATAGCTGGAAGATACATAATGCATGTTACAGTAAGTCAGACTGAGTGGTTGAAGGATCCCTTCAGGGCTTAAATTCTCTGATTATTTTTCTTTAAGATTTGCTTTCTCCTTGCATTTTAAATTTTAGACATCACCCTTGGGTCCTCAAAAGACAGTCAGAGACCCTGGTTCTATTTCTGCCTTTCTCTTACGTCAGTACTTTAAGTGGAACCTATTGCCTTTAGATCCAGGATACCTTATTTCTGTATATTTTTTGTGGTTATGTTTTCCTGAAGCACCCCTCTGAGATCAGTGTCCCTATCATTTGCTCTTTGGACTGTGAAAGGAAGGTCATGTCGCTTGGGACACTTTTTTTTTTATTACTATTTACTGCTTTTACGATATAGAATGTTTTTCAGGGAAAAGGACCTGCTTTTGTTTAGCAAACTCTGCTGAGGCATCTTTCTTTTCTTAAGATAATCCCATATCTACTGCTGTTCTTTTGCTCCTTAAATTCCTGAATAAATGAAATGAAAAAAATGTTTTTATTGGTTAGGCTGTCATGTCTTATGGTTAAGAGATTTAGAATAACGGAGAGCAGTTGTCTTAGAAATTGGAAAACTGTTGCTAGGTTTCTAGTTGGGATAGGTGGGAGTGAAAGAGAAGCCCTGCTCAGAGAGAGAGAGACTTACTTTATAAAGCTTGTGGGATTTAAGAAAGTCTAATGTGTTGATGGTTTTTTTTAAAAGAACAATCCTGGGGAGAAAAATCTCCAGGACAGTGCTATCAGGAACGTCTGATGGTGGCAAGACTGCTTGCTTTCTTTCACCCAGGTGTTGAATCCTCTGGAGGGCAAAGAGCTCATCTGTGTAGGGCAAAATGACTGAACCTGGAACCTAAAATTGTGAGCCTCTCACTAAGGTGTCACCTCTAAAGGATGAGCAGATGCTGTGCATCGTACACACAGCAGAAGTCATAAAGGTCTCTCACAGACTTTCAGCAGTAACTATTGCATCTTACAACTGTGGAGAACAAAAGGTAAGTATGAAATAAATGGATAATTGTCACATATTACCAAACAATATTGTCTTTGTCAATCACTGCTGCTGGTAGATGACAGTGATACAGTCTTTTCCCTTTCAGCATGCCTTCTGTCCCCTTACAGTTGACTTTCTCCAAACCCTGACTCCTGACCTTTCACCTCAGTCCATGGTTAGTGGAGATGATGGATGAGCCTTGTTAGGCTCCTAAGATGTGCTGGTGCAAATGAAAAATGCCAGCAGGCATGTTATGTTTGTCTTACATTTTCATAAGAATAACTTAGCTTTAAAACAGACAAATAGTTGCACAGGCTGAGCAAAATAAATTTGTCATGAATGTCTTGATCCTCTGCCATTCAGTATTGAATACCGATGTTGTATTGGCAGATAGGGCAGAGTAAGCGAGGCTGTGAAGGAGGGGAGGAATGGACCAGTTGGAACTGTAAAGGAACAGGCACTCAGTTTTGCTGCCTGAGTCTGAGCTCAGGGAATACAGAGCAGCCTGGTTCAGGAAGAGAATAAAGATGCAGTCCCCAGTGCAGTATTCTGTATAGCTGCCCACGTTGTGAATCACACACTTGAAATGGAGGGGGGGGGGGAAGCATTAAAACAATGAAATCAGTATGCTGTGACTTTTTTTCAAGCATTTTGAACATAAATTCAGTTTGAACTTGTTTCTAGTAAGACAAGTGGTATGAATTTGTCATGTTACAATCTTGAAGCAGACCTACATGGTTGAGGCTTTTCTACCTCTTTAAGAACCATCAGGGAATTTTTTTTGTTGTTGTTGTTCAAAGAGAATTCTTTTAATGTTTTGTGGGAAAGTAGAAGAAAGAAGGCGTTCACTTTAATCATTAGATGGCAGGGTGGGAAAGAGATTTCTAAGGAAAGAATAATAGGAAAGACAATTTCTTGCTAACATAGTAGATAGGACTTTTATTTAGGTCTAGGAAGTATGGTTCCATGAGATTTTTTTTAAGTCTAGATGTTTTCGTAAAAATACATGGATAAGTACAATGAATCCAGTGTTAGAGCTCTTGGTGGAATTTTTCCAAGACTCCATAGGCTTGAACTGTGGGCTTGAATTCAGAAGTCGGGGTAGTGAATAGCCCATACAATATTCACAGAAACAACTTTTTTATGTTTGTCTGGCCTCATGAACAAGAACAAACTAGTGTATTTTGGAAAAAGCATATTTTCTGGGAAGGCTTGTTATTTCCTGCTTGTTACCATCTGTCAGATGCAGGTATTTATTCAGAAAAGTCTTGCTCTGCCAATCCAGTGGCTTGTATTTCTCCTGTCCATAGTGCATTTAGCACTATCACCCTTTTTTTCTAAAGGTTCTAGTTGGTTTCAGAGCCTTTAAGTTGCTGAAGGATGGCTGTTTTAATAGTCCTTATTTTAACATGATTTTACTTGGCTTGAAAAACAAAACAACCAGGAAAGACCCAGATTCTGAAATTTTGTTTACCACTGAACTGCTTTTCCATGAAGAGATCATGGAGAGGCAGTTGTTTTCATACTGTGCCGAGCAAACAAAATTAGCTGTAAGCCTTCGCAAATACTGGCATTTTAATCAGCCCCTGTTTCAACTTGCATGCTGTCTCCCCATCATGAAGGGGTTCTAATTCAGCGGTGGGACCAGTGACCGACCATGCTATGTGAGGAATTCACAGCACAGGGAACTGCTCCACTGTGCTGAAAGCTTCACCTGTAACTTTGGCTATGATGCACTGTGCTGCACTTTTCTTTAGTAACTGGAAGTGTCCCTTCCGAGAAGAGAACCTCAGGCACAAGTGGGTTTTGCTGTGTGGCTCACAGCATGGACGTGTTTTAATTTTGGGACGCTTGCAAAGGCGGATCTACTGTCAGAAAAAGAGGGTTTACTGAGTTCAGGACAGCCACTATTTGAATGGATTTGCTGAGTATTCAGAGACAGAATATTGAATACCCGGGGATAAAATAAATTTATTTCTGTGCATTACATTTATGTATTTGGAATAACCACTTCAGAGACTGAAAAGAGGGGAAAATAAAACAAACCCATCACAGAAAAGAATGTACAAGTAAAATTAAAGAATATTTGAAAGATTGTCATTCTTTTAGCATCTTGCTAACAGGCGAAGGCTAAGTGTTGAAAATCAAGACTGATATTTACCTTTACAATGAGGCCCAGAAGTGGTGTGCTACTTATACTGTACTTTTTTCCCTAAACAAGATTCTCATGACCATCCTGTGAAGATGAAACAGGAGGTTTATTTTCTTGTTTTTCAGCATTGCTTCTCATTTAATGGAAATAAAAGCATGGAAATAAAAGCAAGGCCAAGCAAATGAAAACAACGTGCCAAATTTAGAGTAAAGAACATCAACAGTTGCTAAAGTGTAGTGTTTTTACAGTGGCTTGATTTGTGGGTCAATATTAGTTTCTACCTTGTACACGTGCAATGGCATGTAGCCATTTGTGTACCTGGCACTGTACTGGCAGTAGCATGAAATGAGTTAAAGTCTTGTGAACTGAGGAAGTGACACCAGTGTATCTCCAGGCAGTCATAGGTGCAACCTAGATCCACATGAGTAACAACCCCTTGCAGTTCCAGAATTACAAAATATTGGAAGTGTTGAGTAAAAGAGCCACAAAAATAACTTGTGTGCTGAGGCAAGCACGTTATAATGAGAGTTTTAGGGGATTCAGTCTATCCATTTTTCGAAAAAGAAGATTTGAATGTGACGTGATTATAATGCCCCAATACCTTCATGTTGAGAAAATTGTGTGCTCTGTAATTTAAGAGCGAAAAGATTTATGGCAGGAAGTTAAAGGCATACAAATTTGAATAACAAATTAGTCCTAATTTTTAACAGTGAGGGCAATGAAACATTAGCACAGACTATCAGTGGAACTGATGATTTCTACACCTTATGAAGTCTTCAAATCAATGCTGAATGTCTTTCTAAAATAATTGATTTAGCCATACAGGTTTTGGGAATACAAATAAGAAAAACTGCATGAAATTTAAGGACTTGTGTTACATGGGACACAATAATTGAAGTAATTGGCCTTCTGAGCATAGTTTCTCTGAATTTATTAAAGGTGATAGCTGATGAATCACTGTTCTGAACTGTTAGTTATTTCTATTCTTATACCTGGCATTTCATACAACTACTTTTTTCTTATGATCCTCAGTGAAGAATCAAAGTTTATGATGTAATCTAGTATATTTGTTATAATTGGTTATGTAATTTAAATACTTAATTTCTTTAGTGGAATAGAATTTAAATGTATTCTCTCTCCAGTATGGTCTTGTCTGCTTGACCTATCCTGACCAATCCTCTATTTTCCAGGAGCGTAACATGGCCATTTCAGAAAGAAAGTTCCTCTGAGTCGCTGAAGAGAAGCAAGATACTTTACTACCACCTGGGGAGGTAACTGCATGGTCACTGGTGATGACCAGCGAGTCACCTCCCTTAGGTGAGGAGTGAAGCATCTTTTGTTCACTGGGCCAGAGGCCCTTTCCTTTTGCAGTGGACTCTGACTTCCCTTCTGCCAGACCCTACTAAGATGTTTTAATGTAAAATCAGTGTGAGGGGCAAACAGTAGCTGCTAAATACAGATTGTATAAATATTTCCTTTAAATTTTCCGAATATGATAAAATACCTTTCCTCTTCCTGATAAACATCTCTATGCACATATTCTACCATTTTGTAGGTAGCGGGGTTGTTTTTCCTCTTAATATTAGTGAGTTTGATTCTGTGGGTTTTGACATCTCTATTCTTTTGTCTGACAAATCTGTGTGCTGACTTGTAAAAAAAATCAATATTGTTTTCCCTGGCACTTTCTCTGCAGTTGAGTTGATTTATTATCACAGTTCCCTTTCCCCTCTTTTTATCAGTGTGTTTCTATTGCTTTAGGGTTGAGTACCTGATAACATCACAGGGTAGAAGACACACAGAGAGTTGCCGTGACCTTATCCCCTGTGTGATCTTGTCCAGTGTGACGGTGAGCCATGGCTATAAAGTGAACAATGATATTATCCAAGCTGTGTGATCAGATTTATGTTCTACTATGTTGGAAATAGAGACGAACTAGAACCAATGAACAAAATTTAGATTTATGTTTAAACTGTACTTGTCCAGTATCTCAGTGGCTAAAGGGAGAGTAAACATCCACTGAGTAAAACTTAATTTGCCTGCAAAGTAATATGTGCTGGAAGAGTCATACAGCCTGTAGTCCTTGCAAGATTTACACCAAGCATAAAGGTGAGCTTGTTGTTGCTGCTTAAAAATGTAGCTTTGTTACTGTTGTTTCTGTTAGCCATTTATATTAAGGTAGTATTTAAGAACCTCAGTAAAAGATCAGAGCTACCTTGCCCTAAACACTGTATGGACACGTAAGAAAAGTCAAAGTTCACAGGCAGTATTTCACAACAGATGCAACCGAAGGCTGCAACAGGTAAGTGTGCTGTGAGCACGTTTACAAATGTGAGCGCAGTAGTGCAAACAGAGGCCATGTTCACACAGGGGCACTTGGGGAAAAGGAGTTAACTAAGTTTGTTAAACCTGTACCTAATGTGGCTACAGCATATTAGAGCCACTTTCTTCTTGGAAGAGAGTATCCTCATGTAATGACTTCTGCCTGCTGACTTTCTTTCTCTGCTAACCACCTCGGTAATCTCAGACCACTCCTTGCCTTGCCACTGGTTATTATTATCTGTAGGCATCGTGAGAGAAATATGCTTGAAGGTAGGCTGCAAAGCAGGATTTTGTGAAGGGGTTTTTCTTACTGGCAGGGAGCAGCAATGAGGAAATGACAGGCGCTTGACAGAGAGGAGTGTGTGTGTGTGTGTGTGTGTGTGTGTGTTAACTCAGTGGAAAGACGCAAAAGTATGATGATACAGTTAGGGAAATGAGGGAGGAGAACAGTTCTAGCAGGTATTAGACAATGTGATTTGGAGATCAGCTGCTGGCTAGAGTGCATCAGACGATATGATGCAAGCAAAAAGTCTGAGAAAGTTGGTTTTGAAACCATACCCTTGCACTATTGCCCTTTCTTTTCTCTTCTCTTCTTTTCTGCAGGGACTCAGGAAGATTTGGCAGCAGGACAGTGGAGTTGGCGGTAGAAGGAGCAAGAAGACATGGAGGAACAGCATTACCAGCATCCCCAGTACTGTTCCTCTAATGCAGTGTGTTTCTTAATGATGTCAGAAACCTCAGGCTTCCTTCAGCTCTGGCTGGAAAAAGTAAGTCCTGATTGGATTTTCCTTCTTTTTTTTTTGTTTTCCTCCTTTTTTTCTCACTTATTCCAGGACTGTATCAGAGGAAGCAAAAGAGGAAGAAAATAGAGCTTAGTTCTTTTTTTTCCTGTTTTCTTCTCCTTGAGGGAGAGAAAAATCTGCTCCCCCATCTTCTGCTCTCCTCGTCAGCTGTAGGTCTGCAGCGGCTGCGTGCGGTTCAAAGCTGGAACAGGAACAGATCTAGAGGTGAGAGGACAAGTGCCTCTGGAGCTCCATATTTAGTTTGAAAGCAAAGCAAAAGATTGCTGTGGAGCTGCAGCGGGTTTCGATTAATTTACCTGCAGGGTGTGTCTACCAGGCCTTCCTATATTTTGGTGGTACTTCTCAGAAGAACCAGCTTATCCAGTTGGACGCACAACCAGGCCTCAGTTGCTTAGAATCAATCACACTGGTGCCAAAGTGAATCATCTTGGCAACATGTATTTCATTAACTTTATTACTTTTATCAATGTATTTTTTTGTAAAAAAGGCATGAAGTTTTTAACATGCTTTATTTTCCACAGACCCGTGCTCATCAACAT
This sequence comes from Sagittarius serpentarius, assembly GCA_034782735.1. Classification (NCBI taxonomy): domain Eukaryota; kingdom Metazoa; phylum Chordata; class Aves; order Accipitriformes; family Sagittariidae; genus Sagittarius; species Sagittarius serpentarius. The sequence continues at coordinate 15,279,685 of JAVKLA010000047.1, read as the reverse complement.
GAATTTTATTACCCCAGTTCAATTCTTTATTAAGAGTCCAGCCACTGACAGATATACTTACTATTGACTATAAGACGTCATCAGAACTTTGTTCTTTGTTGTTCCCCCCTCCCCCCCCCATCCTTCGGAGCTTCCCCAACAACATAATGTATAGTTTTAGCAGTTGTTTTGAAACATCTTGCTTAAGTATGCTGTTATGGAGAGCATTTATTCACCATCATACAGTGGTATAATCTGTCCTTTTTCCAGATATTGAGCTATAATTTTCTGGAGGCATCATTGTATGACTCCTTTCTGTCTTAATTATGGAGAAATAGGCCTTTAAATAGTCCTTAGCTTTGGCATAATGATAGATTGAGTTGTTTTGCTTCCCTTCCCTTATCAATTTTCTACGATTCCTACACTCTGATTAATATATATCATCAGCTTCTTGTTTCTTTAATCAGCAAGCAATACTTTCATAGCTGCTGTCATACCTGTTAGGGTAGTTTTAACCGGTAAAAGCATCTTTCTTAATCGCTTCAGGCAGAAGCTTTTCAGCCTTGTACTGAAATGCTTTTACACTGTTCCCAGTTATCATTCAATTTTTCTGGTTAAATTATTCTCCCAATGGATTTTATCATATGTTAATAAAAGATCTGAGCTGTTTAGGTGGTGCAAGAGTTTGCGACAGTGATATTAGAAGGTACACAATGGTGTAGCTCCTTGTTCCATGCATTTTTGTTCTTCAAATGAATTGATAGTTCCCTGCCTACCCATATACATGAGCAGTGTTCTAGCCTCAAAATTATTAATTTCTAAAATGAATAATGTTTATGTCTGGCATAGTGGTATGAAGTAGAATAGCACATATTTTGGTTAACACAACTATGCAACGCTGACTTTTTTAACTACAAAAAGACTAAATTTTAAAATAACATCCAAGAGCATTTCTTTTTGCTCAGAAAGCCATCTGAATTTTTAGGCAGCAGCAGTTTAAAGCCACATCACTTTCCTCTCAATGGGGAATTAAACTTCACAGGATTTTTTTGTTTTTCTCTTTTTATCATGCTTAGTACAGATCAGTTCCAAGGTGAGAACAGGTATATCTTTCGTAAGTGTCCCACATTATGGGTGAGCTCCTCTCTTCCAAGCAGTGCTGGGACAGACCCTTTTGCTGTCATTGAATCATACTTTCATTTAGTACAGGAGAAACCCCTTGCTCGTAAGAATCACTCATGTTGATACTTTTCTCTGAAAAATTACGTTGATGAACTTGCATTTTCCAGTGAAAATCATCAAAGAAGTCTCTCTGCTATGTTTACACCTCAGATCTTTCAAGGAGGTTATGAAAAAGTGGGAAAAAGTATTACATGATTGTGTATCAAAAGAGAGATCCTTCCTGTCTTCCACTGGAAGATGTGTGGAAGATTCCAGTTCCTTCTGAGACACCTCAGTGAGAATGGGGACAACCAGAAGCCATGTGCCATGCTTGAAATCTGGGCTAGAGGGGGTGGCAAGGATAGTGACCCATGCCAGCTCTGTTACACTCTCTTGTCAGCCCATCCGCCCCATCTGTTCTCCATTAAGCATCTGCAGTTGTGGCTGACATAGTTTAGAGACAACATCAGAGGGACTGTGAACATTCATGTTGTTGCTTGGCAAACTGTCAGTATTTTTCTGAAGGGTGGAAGCAAAAGATGGTGCTTTTTAGGCGTGTCTCATTCTTTGCGAGGCGGACAGAGTTGCACGGAACAAGGAGAAGGTAAGTTTATAACCAGAGGGCTTCATCCCTGCTGGGTATAAAAGGCTGCTACAAATGATGGAGGTGAGAGAACACACAAATGCAAAGGTCAAAATTACCTTTTCCAGGAGACATTTATAGAGAACTTTCCCATAGGTGTCACTTCATACGCAGTCATGTCTCTGTATGTGCTGGGCAGGGATAATGCTTGTTTGGTTTTTATCTATCCAAACAGAAAGAGTTATGGGTCAGATTCTGGTGCCTTGAGTAACATTAGGAGCTACATCGCCCCATAGGTTAGATCACTGATATTGGTTAAATTATTTGGAAAGATGCTACTCAGTCTGGTTCTGCGTGTCCGTGTGTATGACTCACTTAACATTATTAAGATTATGTGAACACTCAGTCTTTGCAGTTTTAAATACCCATGTTTTAGTTTGTTCACAAGAATGACAATAAATGTCTTCCTCTTTCATAGCCTGCAAAAGAATGAATTCTTGTCTGCTCTTGCCTGTGATATAATTTTTCAAATAGCTCTAGTGGTTGCAGTCTTGAGTGTATGAATAGAAAATTCAAATCGTTTAGTTGAAAGAGATTCTTATGAAATTTGCAAGCACGCAGCAAAACCAGACTGTGTAGATAAAAATAAGATCACTTTTGGTTATAATAAATGCTAAAGTTAATAATGAAAAAAACCCATCCCAAACCTGCAAAGCTTTCATAAGTAGGCTGTTCTGAATTTCGAGAACATAACAGAAACTAATAGTTTTATAACACTTCTGGTATTTTTTCAAAAAATCTGCTCTGGCTACTGACCTATAATAAATCTGCTGGATTGCTTCTGCCACATTTGAAACCTAAACTACAGATAATTTTACAAGATCTCTTTGCTCTTATGAATGTTTTTCCATAAATAGAAATAAAATATTTTCAAATAAAAAGACAAAGATTTTAATTACTGGTGTCAGCCTGAGGGTAAGAAACTCTTTATTTTATTTTTCTTGTTAAATACTTCCAGTGTCTTCTAGATAGTGATTTTCTGTCCTGTTTGTGAAGATAAGGTCATGATTATGGCTTCACTTTTAGTTTGGCTTTGTATGCATTTTGTGGCAATGGATCTTCAATTTTCTAAGTATATGTGGGAGTTGAGATAACTTACCATTTTGTGAAAGAGTGATGTTAGGTAGAAGGTTTATACTTTAGAAGAGTTTTATCTGAGTTCAATTTATTGAATTTAAAAGAGCAGTATCTTTGCTATATAAGCAATTTTAACTTTTAAATAAATACTGGTGGTATGGGTTGCTCTCCAGAACCATACCTTTCAAGTGCTTTGGTAGAGAAACTGTAAAATGAGTAGTACTGTTGCATTAGGATTTATGGGTGCATGTTGGTGGCGCGTCCCTTTCTCCTGAAACATGGTTTGACTCTACGCTGAGTGTTCCCGAGGTCAAAAAGGACATTCAGAGAATAAAGTGGGACCGAGCAGCTGCACGCATTTGAGAACTGAGCTTTCATTATTTACCTGATCTGAGTTTTGCAGCTTGTACTGAGGCATGACTCATCATGAGTTGATAATACCACTAGAATATTATTAAGTAGCAGTTTAGCAATGAGTTTATTTAAAGCCTTAATTCCCAGAGACGAGTGATTATGTTATCATCTCAGCTTTCATTTAGAAATGTGAGAATGTTTTCAGTCTTGCTAGTGCTGGGAAGTTTAAAAGAGTCCGAGTGCACCAAATCGAAAAGACAAATTAAAAGACCTCAGTACTTCCTTATTTTCTTTATTTTTATATGCTTTGTGGTTTTTTTTTAAACAACCTCATGATGCTTTGGGCTCACAGCAATGATTTCTTTCTTAGCATTTGATGTTAGCCCCACTGCACAGCCACTCAGCAAACGTTAAGCTATTATAAATACTAAACACAACTCCTGGATTCCCCCTCCCCCTGCCCCCCAATCTACTGAAAAATAACATGTAACAATTGTTTTCTGCTAATTCTGCTAATTACTCATCTGTGATCTTAACATAATATTCCAAATTAGATGCTTATAGGTGTTGCACATGTTTTGGCAAAACTGTTGATAAGCTATGAATAACACATCACTCATCTATACATGATATTGTGTATTGCTGTCTTTATTGCTAGTTCTTGGGTAGTCTTGGTGACACAGAGAGGGGAGATGCAATGAAAAGAGAACTCATTAGAGCTGTATCAAAAAGCAAAGGCAAGCCAGAACATATTTTCCTAGCTTGGTTTTATTTTTTTTGTTTGATTTTTGTGCTAAACATTGAGAACCAAGGTTAAAGAAATGAGATAAAGGGTTGTTAATGTGAATTGTTACTGGAAATAACCCATTGAAATATGACCCTTTGGAATATAACTCTTTGGAATAACTAACACTATTGCTTCTTGATCTTCAATTGCAAGATCAATTGCCTGAGGTTCTGTCTGTTCGACTGGAAGCCCTGTTTTTGAGAGGTAGCTCTTGTGAAAGGGCTTTTCTCTAGCATCCCGTCCTAAAGGTTTCCACATGCAGTGGCAGAAGTGAAAGGGAAGATGAACTAGGCGTGGATAGTGGGTTAGTTATTTGAATGGTCCAGAAGTGTGAATGCAAGCTTAGGCGTGAGTACAGGTCTCTTGTGGCGTCAGTGTATTCATTTGCTATTGGTATCATGAGCTCCTTTGCAAGAGGGATCCACACAGGCAGTAACAGAGATGATAACTGAAGCACAAGACGGTGGTGGTGTAGGAGAAATTGATTTTAAACCTTCTGAGACATCCTGCAAGGCCAAAGGATAAAGCTTGACTCAATAAAAATTAGCCTAAGAGCTCTGTACTGAAATACCATGGAGTTTGAATGCTGTGCCTGTATTTGCTTTACCATCTGTGCTTTGGTTAATGGGAGCTATCCCTTTAAAACTGAGTGTGGCAAGGAGAGCATCAGACCTGAGGAAGGGTGGGGGGTGTTCTGCCCGTGAATCAAGACAAGAGAAAAGTCTGTCTGAGAAATTTCAGAAGGCTGGAAAAACTGCATTGCCAGGAAGCAAAGCTTATTTTTTTCCTTTTGCAAGAAGAGGGACTAAACGTCTGAAGTCATTGCTAATTAACCTCTTATATATGAGCAGTCTGCATCCTGTTTAGTTCAGCCAGGATTGAAAGTGGACCCATTAATGCAGGCTTAGTAGCCACACCATTAAATGAGTTTGAGTCTCTGCTCTTACTCCCATGACATTGATTATGGTGCATCTCTCCCTGCGCCTGTTCACAATGCCCAAAGCACAGGACCATGATTTTTCTGGGTCCTTGCCAGGGACTCTTGTGTTGATTGTGGGCTGCAATCAGCTGTCCTGGCAACAGGTTTTTAAAAGCTGGCAAAACTCACTATCACAGGGATGATGAGCCAAAGAAGTTTTAAAAAAGTCTGATGACAGTGAATAACAGAGACTTACCTTTTTACATAAAGCAAGGCATTTCTCATAGGCTCATGATTTCTGACTTATGAACTTTTTCTTCTGGAAGTACCACGAGGGTACTTTTTTCCCCATAGTTATGCATATACTTAATATTCCATAGTTTTCCATATCTTTCTTTTTTCAGAAGTGGTGGTGAAGGAAGTGAACAATGTTACCTGTTTACGTACGTCATATATCAAATGATGGTTCATGTCATTCCTGAAATTTTGTGGCCAAACTATGGTAGAAGTGCAACATGAGGTGGTTGTGACATAAAATAGGACCTCTGTTCTGTTAATTAAATTTGTCTTAGTGAATATGCTAATGCAGGCTAAGATACTTTTTGATGAAAGATCACAAATATTATGTCACTCATTTTCCATTTCTTTAGTGATTCAGAGATGCAATCTTAAAGTGCGCTGTTAAGACTATCTGTGCTATCCTCTGGAATAAAGCAGTTATAGGCAGAGTGTGGTCCTCTATACTTAAATGAATTTAGAAACAATACTGCATTTTATATTCAACAGAAATAAGGGTTCTTGAATGAGCTGAGTAGGTACAAGAAGCCAAAGATGTAATCAACTGTACTCTATGGACTCATAAGAAAATGAAGAAAATCCCCATGATTCATAAAAAAAGGTATAAAGGTTGCTGGATGATTTAAGGCCAGATTAACAAATCACTACAGTGCAATTTATGGCTTTAGATAATGGGAGGTCAAACATGTATTACCAGCTGACTTAAATTTGATTTGACTGAAAGATAAAACTCCGCTACATGAACCATATTAACTGAAAGCCTCTGCTTTACATTTCTCACTGATGGCACCCTGGGGAGGCAACTTTCTTGGCATTTCACATCCAATTTAAGCACATCATTGATGAAAAGATGGCTAAATTGGAGCATCATTTTGTAATAATATATCTCACAAATTGTTTATCTGATCAATGGAGAATGCAGTCTCAAGCTGTTCAGGGCTAATGTGCTCGTTGCACTGAAATAGTAAGTTATTGACTGTCAGAGGGACCTGGGAATCTCTAAACTTAGTTCAGATTTCCTGAATGAGTGCAACATATTGCATCAGAATAGTAGATTGTAAGAGAGTAACTCTGCTAGCTGAATTCTCACTGAAATCAAATATAAGAGAAGAGAGGGCACTAAGCACTTAGTGGAAAATGTTCAGCTTCTCATGTGGTCAGGCTGTAGAGGACAGAAAGGTGTCTTACTCTTACCTTACTTATGCAGGCTCTACACCACTGTAATTCCACTGACTTTATTTGACAAAGTCCTGCAGCGTAGGAGGGAAAGTCATGCCATATATGTTTTATGTATGAAATGTTATTTTCAGAGCTGTAGTGAGACATTTTGGTGCCTGGGGACCACTCCTTCCCAGGTGGGAAGCATCTTAGGACCAGAGCCACGTGGAGACTCCCTGGGGAGATGCCTTTTCTTCAGACACGGCTGAGCCAGCCTTGAGGGGAGTTGGGTGGATGTGGTGTAGAGAGAACAGGGAGCCTTCCTGTGAAGGAGCAAGGTAAGGAGGTAGGGCAGAAATGCATTTTCCCCTCCAGGCACTGCAGCTATTTTTGCTGAAGCTGATGCTCACTTTGCATCCTAAGGATGGGGAACCAGCACCGTGACAGTCCTCAAGTTCGGCTGGCCTCAGTCCTGGCCTCACAGGAATGCAGAGTCATATTACTTATGCACCCTTCTTCCTAGCCATCCATTTGGCATGCTTTGTTACTGCTTCTTTCGCTATCATTTTCCCACAAAATGAAGTGGATAAGAATGATTAAGGATGGTTTTCACAAGAAACAAAACCTCAGGAGGTCTGTCTTTAATGAGCAAAGCTCCTGTCTCTACAAGACTGGCCTCGTTCACTGTAGATGTGGGAGAGAATGAATTGTGTGATACAATTTTTTTTTTTTTTTATTTTCCTAACCACCATAGAAATGACTCACAGACAGAAGGAAATGCAAACCAAAGTGGTTGGTGGATATTTTTGGTGGGAGATAAATGCTCTTTTCCCAAGGTTGAGGAAGGAAAAGACTTATTTCATTGCGGCCCATGGGTTTAGGACCGTGCGAAGCTGGGCTTATATACTCCTTCTGCATAGGAATTGGGAAAAAAGTGGGAAAGAGGTGTAAAGTGCATGTACTAGGAAAACACCTTCACTGGTGAGGTGTAGGATATTCCAAGGTGAGTGCTCCCTGGTCTCTTGTTGAAGCTGCTCTGCTGTGCACAATAGATTGCAACATCGCTATATGTACAGGGGAGCACAGCACTGCAGGCTGCTGACTTAACTGTTTATCTGAGAGCTAGAAACAACAGGTTCCCATGCCCTTTGCCCCCAATAACTACTGTAATTAAGTAATAAAATTATTGTAATTACTTTATTCAGCCAAAAATACTAGATTCTGTCCAATGTTGTAATTTCATTTTGTTTGGCTGAGACTGCTAGTTTTGTTAACGGGGTACGAATCATACTTCCAGGAGACGACAGGGCTCTCTTACGCTTAAAGCAGGTATCAGTGACATAGAAAACTCAGTTTGGTCCCCACCGTTGATCTGCAGTACTACAGAGGCCAGATGATAGCCAAAATGCACTCCTTTTTTCTTGTCTGGCTTCTGGAAGTTTTGGAAGTCCTAGCCCTGCTCAGTGCTTGAATGAGAGACCTAGGAAATCGCAGATAGCAGAGGAGCAAACCAAGGAACACTGCTTTGTTGCTTGGTGATCTTAGATCAAAGAAGCTGAACAAGCAGATAGGCTTAATTTTGATACCCCATTATGGCTTGTGGAAAGCTGGGGAGGAGAGAGGTATTCCCAAGTACTGACCCTGATTGTAAGCATGTCTTCCAAATCATATTATTTTGGCAGAATTTGTCACTAATTTTATCCCCCCTTCGACCCCAGGGGTGTATATCTTCAGGAAACAGGGGTTTTCAGAAGTCCTAAGGGCTTCTGACTCTGCACGAACACTGATGGTTTCTTTCAGATTACTGTTGTTAGGGGTAGTATGCGAACAAGAAATGGTAGAAAATGTCTTTGAGGAACTTGCTCTTCAGAAACATCTGACTTAAAAAAAAAGTTGTGTTAAATGAATGCCTTTTTGTCAAAATGAGAAACAATAGTAGATTGGATTTATCTTTTTCTTGATCTCAAAGACTGTTAGCGTGATGACTATATTTTAGTTTTGGCATTTACTGTCAGCAGAGAAAGGATATTGGTGAAAAATTGCTCTGAGCAAAATAAAGCAAGGAAAACGAAGGAAGATACTCCAGATGAGCGAGCCCTTTCTTAGTTCTGTGGTGTTTTCATCATCCTTAAAGTAATGACCCCCTATTGTTTCAAAAAATGTACTGATCTGTAGATGATGGCAAAAGCAGCAGAAATCTGAGTTGACCAGTTTTTACTCAAAAATACTTTCCTTATGTCCTTGTGTCTTCCTGACATTTGCTTATTTTGGTTTTGTGCAAATGAGAAAAAAGCTCTTCATATGTTACACAAAATTATTCTAGTCTCTTATTAATCTTGTGATATGAGTTGTTCATATGAACTCACTTCTAAGAACTCTTAAGCATTCATTACCAGTATTACAGACTTTATTTAAAAATTATTTTACATGCACGACCAAGAATACCAATTTTCTACCTAAGTGCTAGTAAATGATTAACTGATATTACTGTTATATTAAAATCAGTGTGTTGATCATGTCCTCATAATTAGGTGAAGGAAAGTGTCCTTAAGAAATAAAATAATCCTTATGTTTTACTAGATTATAGAAATCACATTCTTTGTAATAGCTAAGATCCAGAGCAGTACTTTTCTTGTTCAACAACCGGGTAGTTTTGCAAGTCTGCCAGATGACATCTTCAGAGTCTTTTACTCACTCAGGGTAATTAAAGCAAAGCCTAAAGCACACACATGGGTAGCTCAGGGGACTGATAATTGTGTCATTGTCATTATTACAAAACATGGTAGTGCCCAAATGCCCAACTGAAATTCTAGTTCTTTTGGTGAAAATAGAGTTGGGATCAGAGCAAGTCTAGTCCTTATCTTATTCCTTTCTTGTCCTAGTTAGGGTGCTTTTCCTGTCCATTTGCACAGTCATTACCAAGCAGGTGTGGAGTTACCATGTGGGACAATGGTGACTCTTGAACTACTGCTCTGTCCTTCCCAAGCATTATATCCATCTGTTTTTTCTAGTTATGATGCATAGTAGGTGATAACAAATATATCCAATCTCATCACCAAAGGAGGGCCATGAAGATGATCAAAGGGCTGGAGAACCTGCCCTGTGAGGAAAAACTGAAGTGTGGTCTTTTCAGCCTGGAGAAGAAAAGGCTCACAGGGGACCTCATCACAGTGTTCCAGTACTTCAGAGGTGGCTACAAAGAGGATGGAGGCTCTTTCTTCACAAGGAGCCACACGGAGAGGGCAAGGGGCAACAGGTACAAGTTGTACCAGGAGAGGTTTCATCTTGATATAAGAAAGAAAATTTTCAGAGTGAGAATAATCAATCACTGGAACAACTTCCGCAGGATTGTGGTAGAGTTCCCATCACTGGAGGTTTTCAAGACGCGACTGGACAGAGTGCTAGCAAATCTCATCTAGGTTCCCTTTTCCACAAAAGGTTGGACCAGGTGATCTTTCAAAGTCCCTTCCAACCTGGGCTGTTATATGATTCTATCTGAGAGTCATATTTTTTTGCTATCTCTGCTTTTATACAGTTGTGGAGAGACAATCTGGTACTCTGTACACCTTCACAGTTTGATGCCTTCCTAAACCCATCCAATAAACATGCCTTTTCAGTAAGTTTCCTTAGAGCTATCAATACATGTCCCCATTTGGTGTCTCTTTGGCTCAGCTCTTGCTATTCTCCGTTCTGCTTTAAATAAACCTTCCACCCCCTCTTCCTAGAAAGAAAACTCTGGTTTTGGATACAACTTTTCTTCAGAATTTATTTCTAAAAATATGAGAGAGAATGTATGTATGGTAAATACCAGTTTTGTCAACAGCTTTTGGATCTGAGCTTTAATTACAGTTTACCATGACTACATTGTTTGATTCTTTCCTTCTGACAAATGTCTTTTCTGAGTTCTGGACATATTCAATTTGTGAAATGCTTCAGATCTTAATGCATGTAGATTAGATAGAGTATGAGTTCATAAAAGAGAAAAACCAGTTCTTTCAAAAATATGTTGGCATATATACTATTCTCATGAAAGTCAGTGGAAAGTGTTGGCACTTGTACTGAAATTTATGGTCATCCTTTCAACACCAGCCTACTGGCACTGAACATCTCTTCCATTGGTTTGTCTACGGACAGTCGAGTCATAGTGAAAATCTGTAAATAAAATAACTGAATTAGTCAATAAGGCATGACTGAACAGACTTCATAATGAGATAACTGTAGACCTTCAGGATATAGTGAACTACTAGAGGTGCAGTGTTATCTCATTACAGCACACATTTTACTAAAGAATAGCATGCTCTGAGGCATGTATTTATACTGCAATACATTCCTGCCTCAGGCCTGTTTTGAGGTATAAGGTAAAAGGACAAGTAGCTTTAAAACTTGAAAAGTAGATGCCTTTTACTGTAGCTGCATATGTAACAAGCAGTTATATTCAATGGTTTATTGAGTGTGTTAATTGTGAGCAATAAGGCTGAAAAATGTGTGTTCTAATGAATAGCTCCCCCCTGCCCCCCCCCAACTAATGCTGTTCAAAATATTTTCAGAAAGCAGAGAGAAACTCCAAAGAAAGAAATTCCAGTTGCATTTGGGGACTCAAATGTGTGTTGTTCTAAAGTTGCTGCTATAGTATTATGGGATATTCAGTCAGTCAGAGCAGCAGCTTAAATGTTACTACCTTTCTCCTCATGACAAGAGAGCTTAGCAAATACAACTGCCCAATCTATTTCATTTCCACTAAAGATAAACCTGTGGCAAAGACAGCTCCTCTTCTAGGAATGAACAGTTTAACACGGTGGTCTGATTGTTCTTTGCTTCTAGTGCCATATAAATCTGGGCTAGCCCATAGAAATTATTGGAGTGATGTCAGTAAAATCAAGTGCTCTGACAAAGCATCAGATCTGGAACATGAAACTCTCTCTCTGTTGAAATCAAGGAGAATTAGAGACTGATCTTGGAGCTAGAGGAATTTCACATGCAGATATGTTACTAGAAATTATAACAGATTGCAATGAGGTATAGAAGTCACTTTTCAAGTCAGTGATCAGGGATTCACGGCAAAAGATATCTTGTGTGCTTCATCAAGCAGAAAAAAGAACAGAATAATTTCCAAATTTTAAAATGATGTAAAGTAGGAGAATAAAAATGATGAGTGACTAACAGTGGTTCAAAACAGTGAAATCTGGTAGAATGGAAATGTAAAGCTAAAGATAATTTGTTATTATTTCTGTGTTTGTATTATACTGGCATGGAGTGACCCAAAAGATGTTGCAAGAAGAAATTTAGTGTCCTAAGGAACTTCAGGCGAACACTAAGAAGAAGGTCTGGCGGGGGGCCTGACAAATTAATTGAAGAGTGCAGATGCATGGGAGAAATCATAATACTAATTTTACAATTGCTGTACTGGGCTTCCCATAGGTCAGCTCTGTGTAGTTCATGGCTGCCCTGATGATAGACCACTTACAGCACTAGCCAAAAAATTCCAGGATGGTCTACCAGAAATAATGTATATCAAATAAGAATTTGGTAGGGGAATTTCTGCTTTGCATTCCCAGTAGTTGTCTTGCTCTTACCTTTAGGGATGGTATTTTTATCTCCATTTTCAGTAAGGATGGTAATAATTTAATTTTGGAGCCATATCCAGATTGCCCTTAATCTCTGTGTCAACCTCATCGTGACCTGACTTTACTTATTCTTTATGTGGCTGAAAAGACTTTTGCTGTTTGTTCTTATAATTGTTGCAGGATCTTGCTCATTTGGCAATAATTTTAATTCTGTGGAAACTCCTTCTGACCTTTGAGACACAGCATTTTTCATTGATCAATTCTCTTTTTCCTTTTCCTTACAAGCTTTCCATACTGGACAAATAATGAACACCAAAGAACAATGAAATCATCAAGGCTGAGGCTCACCCCTCAGAAGGATCCTGGGAGGGACATGAATGTAGAGAACAGCATGATGAGACATATAAATCACAGATAAGTTTCTGTTGATATTCTTCCACTATTAGAAATAAGCTGTCATGAAGAAAAGAGAAAACTGACAGAGGGTGGCTGGAAAAATTATTTATTTGAACTGGGGGAAAAAGGGGATATGTCACACTTCCCCTTTCAGTCTTTTTCAAAACAAAATTTCAGTCAAGGCATTCAGTTCTAATTCTGAAATTTAAGCTTAATAGAAAAAGAAATAGATTGTCAAATTAAAACTTTCTGATAAACACAAAATTATTCTCCTTAAGTTTTTTGGCTTGCTATGTTGTTTGTATTTTGATCTTTTCCCTCACTTTCAACACCTCCTGTCACTGGTTGCAGATATTATGCAGCTACTTTCTTCCAGCTGGAAGGGGAGAGTAGAAGAAAAAGTGGATAGAAAAAGTGATGTTTTCTTTGATTCCTGGGTTTTCTCTCCCAGAATATTTTTTGTTACTGTGCTAAATAGCAGGAATCTAAGTTTTAAGATGGATATCTGGAGGAAAAAAAAAAAGAAATGAGAATATTGAAATTACTGTTTTTGTCAATCCTTGGGAAAAAAGTGATAAATAAAAAAGAAAAAACCAGAACAATGCTTACACTTGATGGTCTTATTTTTGTGGAAGTGTCTCTGATATTGACTTAATGATATCCACTGGAATTGAAACAACAGTGTCTACACAAGGGACTTACCCTGTTTAATTGCATCAATTGAAAGTGATTCAATTTTTTTGGCAGAGACAAACATAGGGAGACAGAAAAAATAAATGGCTGGGGTTTTTATAGTGAAATAAAGGGGAGGAAGCAAAGCAAACAACTTATGGCCCTGAAATGCCATATTATTATATCTAGGAAACCATGACCAAAAGATGCTAATTTGTCTCAACTCACTCACTGTGAGGGTTCCCTTTGATCCTCCTGCCTTTCTTAGAGTGTGATGTTCTCACATTTTAATGCAGTACCATTTGACATTGAGACGCAGGGAAAATTGTCCAGTAAACAGCTTTCTTGTACTGATTCGAAGCTTGTGGGAAAGATTATAGCATGAGCTGGAGCCTGCCACAAGAGAAATGGATTATTACTCTGGGAACACTTACATCAAGGAGAGCCCTTTTACAGCTGAAAGAGGCAACCTTTTACAAAGAGCTGTGTTCTGTGAACTCCTTGTCAGCTTGCTGAAAGTGCTAACTCACTTACAGCATACAGGTCATTCCTCCCTAGAAACTTGGGAGAAAAGCTTTAGCATGCTATTTGTGACTTCTTCTCCTTGAATGTAAAGATGTTTTCTAGAAAATGACACCCTGTCAAAGGAAAAAACTAAAAATCAGATTTAATGAGACAGATGGTTTAGGGAGTGAGGAGAAAAGGGGTGGCTTAAAAGACATCAACGCTGCATTCGCAGTAGCTTAAGCTTTCAAAAAACCAGCCTGGGTGACTTGGATAAAATGGAAGTGGTGGCATTTTCCAAATGAAATCCAGTTCTGATAAAACTCAGAGCTGGGTAACAAGGTCTCCCTGAATTTCCCCACCCATAAAATCCTGCTTTTCTTCCTATCAGTTTCAATGTTATGATAAAATTAAAAGCCTCACAAGGGAGCATTTCTAATTTTGTTTTTGAAAGACATTTTTTTTTAAGTCAAAGAGAACTATAGAATAAATTATTACAAGGACATTAAAAGGATTTCATTTCCTTGAGCATACATATGCATTCTGCTGCAGCATGTCCTCTCCCTCCCAGTGTAGCCATTGATCCACAGCTTTTATAATGAACTCTAATAACAACTCTATTACTGCAAGGCTCCTGATTGGCTCAGGCACCCACAAAATTAGCTACAAAGAAGCCAGCTTGTCAATATTAATTCCGCCACAGAGATTACTTGTTATGGTAGAACAAAGGTGTTTTGGCTCGAGCTGAACAACTTAACTCCTTGTCTCATAAAATTTAAGCTGCTATTGATCGCCTTCTTCTATTGTGCTGAAGGATTAAAAAAACCCAGGCGCACGCGCGCTCACACACATGCAGACAGACACCAGCGTGCTGAATCACTGTGATGCATTCTCCTAAACCACCAGCCACCCCTTTCCTTTCCTTCCCCTTCCTTCCCCTCCCTGTCTGCTAAGAATCATTCAGTAACATGAAGCAAATTAAATCAATGAATTCATCCTAGCAGATGGGTGCTTTAACAGTCAGTTAGCCTTTAGATAATTGAGGCGTTGACTCTGGAATCATAAAATGGATGGCTCGTTTGTACATTTTACTGAAATAGATCACCGAGGTTAAATAAATGAAATCCCATTTGTCAGGCGGTAATAAATGGCCTCCCCTTCTGCAAACAGCTCTGTTTGGCCTAATAAATACAGGGATGTTACAGTGCTCCTCCCTTGATAGGGTTATGGCTTAATGAAATGGTCTTTCCTCTGCTTGTTTTTGCCTCCTCCTGCACCGTGTGATAAGTAGCGAACCAACGAAGCTTGTAATTACAATCTTACAGAGAACCCAGCCAATCTGTATATAAATCTCACCATCCAATTACAAGATGTAATAATTTTGCAGTCAAGCTGGTAATGAGGTCTAATACTCATGCATGTGATAATCCCCCCTGGATGCTGACTCTATCAGATGTTAGCTTTGTAATTATACTGGCAGAAAATCATTATTTCATGTTCAGCAGAAAAATGAGGTTGGTGGGAAGTTAATTTTCTCTATGCTCTGTGAAGCATAGACAAAATTTTAATGATTTAATCATTATGGTTATCCCTTTTGCAATTGACCCGCGTTACTTCTGTAGAAACATTGGCACATTTAAAAGTCCCTGTTACCCGATAAAGCTTGCCAGGTATGCAGCTTTTAATGTAAGAATAACCGTATACAATTAAACTATTAACCTGCTTGATAGGGGGAAAATCCATAGTTTTTATGTTTTCATTATTTACACACAGGATCCAAAGGAATGTTTATGTCCAGTCCACACTGCGATAAAAAAAGACTCTTAAATAAAGAAAAAAGAAAAATGCTATAATTAGGATGTAAGCTCTCAGAACAAAACAGCGGGTTCACAATGTTCACAATGGTATTTTAGCAGCTCAGTAATCTTTTGTTCCTTTCCAGTGTAGGAGACATTCATGAGATGTTATACCTCTACACAAAGAGCTTATTATGCATAATCAGCATTTTCACAAGAAATAGTTTAAAGGAGTATGCTTCTGATACATATTTTAAGTTGTTCTTTTCTGTTCTCAAAATTTTCTTGTTATTTCTATTTGTCCGGCCTGCCAAGGGGAAGGACACAGAGTAAGAGAGAAGTCACAACATTGAGATGGGAGAGTGAGAAAATAAACAGCAGTGCAAACCAAAACTACAGGGAAGTAGGCAGGCAAGGCGAAAAACAAAGCATATTGCAAATTTATAGCAACTAAGATATTTGTGTGTGTGTATGTATATATAAGTATATAAATATTTTTATATATATATCTGCTCTGTTTCCCTAAGGCAGATGTTTTAAAAAGGTTAACTGAATTTTATCCTCTGGAAATAACTTTATACTTCCTTTTGAAAAAGCAGCAAGATTAAGACCTGTGCTTTACTTCCATTGATGACTTTTGTGTAGGCTTGATCTGGTATGTCCAGAGGCTTACCAAACCAGAACCCAGCTAGTATATGAAGTATATAAAATAGAACCTCATATTTGATTCCTGCTAGGCTTATAAGGTAGACACGGAGCTTTTGTCTGGAGATTACAGATAACGTCCAGACAGTGACCTGCAGGTAGGCACAACTTCTGAGCCTTTGGGATGTGGCTGTTTCCACCTAACTTCAGATTTGGCCTTCCATACCTGGGCAAGTCATCTAGAGCCCCTTTACAGCCAGTGAGGACACCAAGGCTGCCCTTCTCTTACCCAGCTGAGGCATCTAAGGTGATCTGCATCCCAGAAGTGCCTTTTTGTCCATTGGCTTTAAAAAATAACAAATGAGTCATTCAGATGTTGATGACTACTCTGTAGGCCTCAAAGATTATTTGAAATAAATTCTACCCTTACCTCCTTTGTGGATCCAACCCAAAGTGGCACTGGAGAAGGCCTGGGGTCTATCATGTGTTATGTATTAAACTCCTAGTCTAATGATATAAAAAAGGCAACCTGACAGACACGAATCCTGATCTAATTATGGTTCTCGGCCTTAATAAAGGATTATTTTTTAATGAGTCCAGTAACTCAAAGCACATATATTTAGACAATTTATCAAACCTCTTAAGAAGAAAATCCTGATATTAGTTATGGTGGTTCCACTGGTACTCCATACATTTTCTTCCTGCAAAAGACACAGGATGGTGATGAGGAATGCAGATGACCTAAAATTAATAAGGTTATTAAGAAGCAGTGAAGGCTAAGGAACTCAAAGAAGGATGCAATACACTAGTCAAACGGACAGTCCTTTGCTGACAAACCTATTGTGTGTAACGTGTTGGATGGAGTTATCTGAAATACTTAATGCCTTACCGGATACAAAATAAGTTGTTCTGAGTTGCTAGAAAGATGAGGGTATTATTATAAACAAATAAAATATTAGACTAAGGATAATATGGAAAATAAAATATGAAAAGCCATTTAAGTCAAAGGCAGTTCCTTTTCTAGAATACTGCATTCCTTTCTTGCCATGTCAGTGGAGGTTGCCATCTTTTACAAATTTTATCATGATTTCGCTATGTTTTGGGTGGTGGGTGGTTGAGTTTAGGTGTATTCTTGAAGTCACAGTTTGGGGTAATGTTTCTAGATTTCCTTAAAAAAAAAAATTCTATCAGTTTGTTCCATAAACAGTAGCTCTGATGGAATGCGGCTTCCTAAAGATTAGTGTCCTGCACTTTTTTCTTTCCCGCACCTTAGAGACCTTCCTTGCCTTCGTATGCCCTCATCTGCTTGACCCACTTACCCATTTGGTGGGCAAGTAGCAGGATGTACAACGACTAGTCTGCAGCAATGTGCTTGCTGAATGGATGGCAAGTGTGTGTCTGCTGTCAAGCCAGCTATTTACACCTTGCAAAGTGGGTATGGACACTGCTGTTTAGCTGTCTTTTCCTAGGAAAGGGCACTGAGTGTAAAATGGAGTGTGCAAAATTTATACAATTGGCTTTTCTGTCTGAAATATAATTTTAGTCTTACTTTTACAAAACACTGTGAAATGTAGAGGTGAGCCTGTTGTCTTGAACTCACGTCGTGAAAAGATCTTAACTTTTATTTAACCAAATAAACATTTTTCTCACTGAGGTAGGACTAGGATTAAAAGGCAAGTGAGTTTTACTGTTGGCTAGAGAATAGCTGGCTAAGATTGTATTTTTGTACCAGAAATTAGGTTATAGACTGCAGGCAGAGAGAGGCTGGGAGCTCTTGGGTTAAGACATTGGTTTTAAATCCAATAGAATACTTTAGGTGTTGCATAAGTATGGTGATGTTCTAGAGGGTGGATGTTAATTATACTTTCCTGATTTTCCACATGAAGTATTGAAGACATGGACTTGTCTTACAGGACTATGACTGAGAAAATCTTTGCTACTCAGCAAGTTGTAAGAAGCAAAGATGGTAACTCAGCTCCTCACCCAGCTTCAGTAAAATGTTTCTATCTCCTCTTAATCCCTCTGAAAATAACAGAGGAGGTATGCAGATAGTGGCTGTGTCTAAAAAGCAGTACATTTGTGCTTTTTGATACAGCCTGCAGTAATGGTTGTTCTGTGATCCAGTCATTGGATCTTTTGAAGCTTTATGATGCTTCTGGTGTGTCATGGCATAGAGGGATGTGTCTGGAAGACTCGCAGTTCCTCAGATTACACACGCCAGTTGGTAGGTGAACTGCGTATAAATCTGGAGGTTAGTTTGTTAACCTAGAGATGCTTCACAGAGAGAGCGAGCAAACCTAGGCAAACAGCAGGTCATGACTGAGTCCTAGGATGTGATAAACTACCAGATAGAGAGGTTGTCCCCTTCTTACTTGCTCTTAGCACAGTGTCTGCCTGCATTCCCTAACAGACTCATTTTTGCCCTACTTGACAGCTCTGACATTTTCCTTGAGGGCCATAATCCCCCAAATGTGAGCTATTTAGGATCTTTGAGCCAAAGAGCTTCCCTTAGTCACATCCAGTCATGTTCACCGCCTATTTCAATACAGACTTTACCTTCAAAACAGTGGTGAGTAAGTCAGTAAGACTGCACGCCCACCTTGCACAGGGAGCAGTGTCTGTGGCTTCTCTGTGGGCTTTTGCCTTGCACATCCACCTCGGCTTTG
This sequence comes from Sagittarius serpentarius, assembly GCA_034782735.1. Lineage (NCBI taxonomy): Eukaryota > Metazoa > Chordata > Aves > Accipitriformes > Sagittariidae > Sagittarius > Sagittarius serpentarius. Next base: position 15,261,067 of record JAVKLA010000047.1, on the reverse strand, counting down.
TTTTATGGCTCTCCCGTTCTGGGACCTAACTGCAGCCAAGCCATGGAGGTGGAAACTTGGCATACAAAATTCTGAAACTCTCTGTGAAGCAGCCTTTGATTTTTGTATGGGTTTACAAGAGATCAGCATAATTCTATTTGAGCATAGTTAGGATTATATATTCCACTGAACAAATCCAGTCCTTAAAAGAATTTCCAGGTTCAGCTGTGATTTCATCAGGCAAATTTTGACAGCAGAACCCATTGAAACTGCAAATAAAATTCCTAGTGTGTTTTGTGCAGAAAATAGGAAGTCCTTTTGTGATGTGAGCTACTACGGAAGCCTTATATGAAGGGGTTAATTTATAAAAAGGCACTGGCTCTTAGTAGTTGCTAGGTAACATTGACCTTTTCCCAAAGGCTATACTCCGCCAAGGAGGGTGTTTCGGCAGAGGTAATGATTCTGTCTGGGGTTGACTCAACGAGTTGGTGGTAACCTATCCTGCAGGGAAGTCGAGACGATATAGTTTTGGAACAAACTGTCATCTTCCACCCATCCTGCTCTTCCTTTCATATTTCTCTCTTTTAAAAAAAAAAAAGAAAAGAAAAAAAGAAAAACACAGTTTCTCTAATTTGCCTGTGAAACCACATCACTATAGTTGCAAGAACTATCTGTCCTCCCCTGCAGACTGGGCACTAGAAATATGAATGACTATTTTGTGCCTCTGACTATAAGAAGTCCCAAATTATAGTTGTGAAGTCTTCTCTTCAGTTAGTAAAAAAAAAAAAAGGACCATTTTCAAGGTGATTATTGAAACCTCTTTTCTTCAGAATGAGTAAGAACTTCATAAAGCAATGAATTTTTAAGTAAGGTTTATTTTTGTCTCCGATTATATATCAGCATTTTATCTTCTGTATTTGGATCACTGCTTAGAGTTATTTCTTTACTACTTCTGTGTTTTGTTGTATTTTTTTAAGAGAAAAGGAAAAACAAATGCTTGAAAATATGTGTATTTTCCACGTGTGCAGGCAAATGATTTGTAAGTTCATGAGACAAACCTAATGATAAGCAGCATATTTAGCTGGGTGACTAAAAAATTACAATTAGTTGGTTTTTTTTAAATAAACATTTTTATATAGAAAAAGGTGCAGAGACTTCATCCTTATGGGCCAGTGTAACTTACATGACAACTTGTTAAATCGATTTTATGCTTCTTTTAGATCTGCTATTCAATTTTTTAAAGTGCAGATACCATGGCAACCCCCTCTCTCATATGGAACGTATGCTGCTTTAGAGATAAAGAGCAAGTACATGCAAAGATGGAACAGGATGACATGTAAACTTTTTTTTTATATTCACACTTCTTTGGATGAAAAAATATGCTACACAAACATCTTTTCTCTCAGCTGCAATATATTTTATTAAGCAGTCATATTTTGTACAATGCAATTAATTAATCTTTAACTCATTTCATAAATAATATAGAAGTAAATTGCACCCTATGCTTTTCTGATGTGTATGTGCATGTATGTGTATATATGCATATACATGTAGCCAAAGAATTATTCACATCTCTACATTTGGTTTAGTGTATAATAACTCCTTAAAGATTGACACTAACATCTGTATTTTTACTGATTTTCTTACGATTCCTTAATGATAAGAAGGTAGCACACTTTTTTGGTTTTGTTTTGATTTTATGAAGGAGCTGCATAGCTGCTAGGACTAATTATTTTTAAGAGAAAAGACAAAACACAGCTCAAATATCAGTTCTGAGAAAAAGCAGGAGGACCTATATGTACTTGGCTATCAGAATTTTCATAAGCAGGATAGTATATTGGATTCCTCAATTAGCTTTCTAAATAATTGACTTCAGAGGAGCCTGCTCGGGCACAGCATTTTTGAAAATCTGGTCTCTTATTCCATTTGCTTTAGGAAGAGTTGGATTTAGGTTGTGAGACATTGTTTATATCCAAAACAAGACAATTGATCAAGGAAACTGCCACTTCTTATCATCAAAACCCAGTTTCCTTCTGTATTCCATACCTTGGTTAGAGATAGGATATACCTGAAATTTCAAAATCTTGCTGCTCTTTTTATTTTTGTATTCAGGCCTGGTTCTGTGATTAAAGGAAGACCTGAAATATTAGTAATGTGTCTACCAATACAAGCTGCACACTCATTTCAGGTTCCTGAATGAGTTAAAGACAGAAATTAAAACATATTTTTCTGGATTTAAAAGCACACTACTTAATCTGAAACCCTTGCTGTTCTGAACCTCAGTTTTGCCATTCCCACTCATAAAACTCAACAAATTACTCACTTATGTGATCTTGTTGTTGATTATACAGATGACTTTCATATGCTTGGAGCACTGGAGGAAGGCAGGTTGTAGGGTCCATCGTGCCTTTTCCATCTTAAACATCATTGGTACTGGCATTTCAGTGTCTTTTGAAATATCCTTATTTAAATCAAACACCCATGCATCATCAGTCTCATATTTAAAGACTTGTTTTTTTAACTTGCATTTTTAACACATGCACTACTGTTTGGCTGCTGTTGCCCATTTCCATCTGCCTGTTTTCTGGTCACTGTTTTCACTTGTTGACATTAAGTTTTGCCAGCTTACATTTCTTTCTGCAAGCTTTAATAGGTTTGAAAGTTTAGTTTGTTTTTGATAAGCTTGCAAATGTCCAAAACTGGTATGTCAAATATGCTTGTGGCTGCAAATCTCACAGGAAAAGACTCTCCTAAGAGACTGACTACAAACAATAAATGGAAATACAGGTTTTTCATTCTTTTTCTTCACACCTTTCTGCTGGCAGTGTCTGAACCAACTCCCATTAAAACAGGGAATCCCATTGATGGTATTAAGATGTATGCCAGATATCCAAGCATCACAGGAATTCCCAAAATAATGAAAATTGCTATTAAAAAGTTAATTCTGCATCTTTGAATTACAAATAAATCTCTGTTCATGTTTGGGGGGATTGGATACTGGAGTTCATGTTCACGATGGTTTTCCTTTGTTGAAATCAATTTGCCTGTACCAACCACTTATGCTTTAACAAGAAAGTAATGTGATGGTGAGAAAAAGCATGGCATATTGGGATGTTCCTCTGAGTGCTATTCCCTGAGGCAGCTGCTGGCGAGTATTGAAGGGAGGCTAAATCAACATTGCCTCCTTTTTTTTTTTTCCTTTTTTTTTTTCTTTCCCCAGAGACAAAATGTGTAACCTCTGTGATGCAAATTACATTTAAGCAGCTCTGGGGACTGAATATGGATTGGTGCTTTGGTGAGCCTGGGTGTCTCTACGTGGCCACAGAACAGTTTGTCTCTATGTTACAAGGCCAACTGTGATACACATTATTTGTATATAAATAAAGCAATGAGTTTATTTTGTAATTCTTAATGACAGATCTGAATTCATTTGTTCTTTATTTCCGTTTAGTTTTTATGAAATTATTACTTTCTAAGTGGGTAGTAGTGTTGAAAACCAAGATAACTGAAAAGCCTTATTACCCAACTCAGTCTAATAAATGCATATCGAAGGTTTAACCTCAGTCAAAATACATTCATTAAAATACATTCCAAACAAACACATTTATAAATGTAGATAGTGCATCTTGTAGCTTCCCAGCTCTGAGTTCATCACTGACTAGAAATATTAAAAAGTATGTCTTACAAATGCTTTCAAATAATGATACCTTCAGGACAATAAATGTATTACAAAAATATGAAGGTCTCGAAGGTCTATTTGTTAGGTGTCAGCAATTATTATGAGTGAATTTTGTAATGCAGATATTAGGATACACTAAATACACTGTAAATGGTATGGGAAATGTATTTTTTGTTTATATATTGTAGTGAATATTCAGGAAATAACAGTAAAATTAAGATATATGTATATAGACTGGTAGATATATTTCTACTTTACTTTAAAAAAACCTTTTTGCTGGCTTTAATTTTCACTTGTGGAAAATAGTCATGCTACAGTTATTGCATATATTTAAAAAAATAGTTTAAAAAATTTTCCCAAATTAAATTTTTCAATATTTTAATAGCCATTTCAATGACAATATTTTATTAATTGTAGTTGTTTGTAAAGTAATTTTTTTTATTTGTGCTCAAAGAATTTATTTATGCATTAAAAAAAACCTTTCTCAAATTACATCGTTTGCTTCTTATACAGAAATCCCAGATAACAAACTAAATAAGCTCCCAGCTCCAGATTTGAAGCAAACAATTCAAAGCATAGGTTTCAAGTAAAAAACATTTCAGCAAATTGCCTGATGGGCTTGGCGTATTTTCATCTTGGCACTACTACTAAACCTCATATGATTGTACTTAATTTGGAGGAAAGACCCAGAAGTAAAAAAAACCAACAAACAAAAAAACCACCACCACCACCACCAAAAATGCTGTTGAAGAAGTTTTGTGTTAAGGTGTAGACTTCACATAAAGTAGTGCAATTTTTTTCTCTATTTCACTGGGGCTTCAGGGGGGAGGGAGGGAGAACGACAGAAAAAAGAAACAGCACTTAACATAAAAGACAGACTTTCTCTTAGAATAATTACCAAAGGCAGTAGATTTTGTCAGAACTTGCCAAATGAAAGGTTCTTATAACTTTTTTTTTTGCCTCTGTCATTATATATTTTGTAAAAGGTAATTCTCAGTAATGTCAATTATGGGATATCCTTAATACATTCAATTTGAATGTTGTTTAAGTCTATTAAATGTAAAATGTTTTAACTGAAAATGGAACATGTCAGTAACAATTTAATTATCCAACTCACTGTATTTTTAATAGCAGCAAAAAAAAATTTTGAAATATTTTTTCTTCCAACATAAGCATTATTTTTAAAAAAAACTTGAATAAGCCTCTGATTTAGGCAATGAGCATGAAAAACCTTCCAAAAATTGTACAAGTTCCCATTAACTGTCATTTAAATGTTGTCAATCAAATCTGTTTGCATCTGGTACTGATGCCATGTGAAATTTATTTATTTAAACTTTCAGTCACACATGGAAAGTTTTGCAGATGGTGTCTCTTCTCATCTGTTTTTTCCAATTTTCCCCCCAAACTCCAGTTCGACCCCCCAATTTGATTCCTCCTTCTTCTAAAAAAAATAGATCTAATCAGTAGCATGTTAAACAAGAGGGGATCTTTTATGTATTCTGTGTTAGGACAAGGAAAGCATCGCTGTAGATCACTAGAATAAACAACTCGGGCTGATTCAATTACAATGCCTGGGCCAGGCTTTTATCTGCTGGTGACATCATTTCAATCAAAATGTAAAATAATACAATCCAATAGATGCAAGAGGGAGAGATAGGACACAGACTGCTGCACTTAGTCATTTAATAAAAAAAAGTGGAAGAAAGCTCTTTCTGACAGGCTGCTAGGACTTCCATTTCCAAAACTCTATTACCTTGTATAATAGTATTCAAAAGAATTGAATGCAGGAAATTGTCTATTACTTTTTATTAGTAGAAGCTGTTATGTAGGATACAGCCTACTGCACTGTTTTTTCTTTGTTCCTTTAATTAACAAAAGCATGAAATCCTTCTATTGGCAAGCACTTGTTCCAAAGCTGCTGTTGCCTTCTGTTTTTACTGAAAAGATGGGTTTTTTTCTTTTCTTTTCTCTGAATGTCTTTTTTTTTTAATACTAAAAAAGTAATTTTTTTTTCTAGTCACTGTAATCTAAAGTCTATCAGTCACCTTAATGGGCTAGGAGAGGGTAGAATGCAGATACATTTCCATAGTCACGGAACATTTTCTATAAGAAAGTTTCACGTTTGAGGAGTGAGGGAGAGTCAGATTGTAACCATGTATAGTCTAGTGCCAGTCTTCCGAGTATTTCGTTTGCCAGCTGAAATTTGCTTTTGTTACTTAATTTATTATGATAGAAAAAAAGATAAATTGATACATATCGATTAATAGATGCACGGTGCAAAGAAGAATATTCTTTCTTCAGGTCATACCCTATAAGATTGTCTGTGACGGCATAGGACAGGACTTTGTAAATATCATCAATCTGGCCATCGTACACAATTCTCTTAAATTTTACTGGGGATAAAGCTAGTAGACCTGATTCCAATGAGGTGTAGTTTCACTGTTTTCTATGTTCATGTATATATAATATACCAGAAAGCTGATATAAAGGGTACAACACTAATATACCTTTGGAGAGAATATATTTCATTGATTTTAATGATTAATTACATATATAATTCAGGTTCACTGCTATTAAGTTCATAAAGGTCTTAGTAACTTTATTTAATAATAATTTCTATAGCTAAATTGTGATATTGGGTAATGAACAGGATCTTGCCAAAGGCAAACAATGACTACTACAGCAGTCACTGAAGCACTCTTCCCACTATGCTTACCATTTTAGGGTGCATTATGAAGAAGCAGATTGAGTTAAATGGCTAACTGCAGACGGATTTAAGGAGATGTAACTCTGTAAATTAATTTTATCAACATTTTCTTTATTAATGCACTGATTTGTTCTTCTTCTTTTGCATTTACCAGTAGCAAATAGACCTGAAGAGATCTGAGGACTTTGGTAGTCTTGAGAGATGTTGGCTTTATGTCTTCTCTTGCTAAGAAAGAGATTTCTACCATTCCGGATAGCGTTACTGTTCTGAGGATGTGGTAAGCTTTTTCTGATGATTTCTGAAAAGGATGCATATGAGGATGAAGTAATAAACTACTATGTTGGCAATGAACTAGCAGCAACTGTAATCACTGAATAATTTTAATCCTCCCTTTCACAACCATCAGGTGTGTTTTATAATTTTTCAAATTCATATTTGAAATATACTATCTTTTTTAGGGTTTCCATGATACTTACCAGCATTCTTCTGCTATTGCAGTGGGCTTAGACCATAGCAGGCTGGAATTATGGCCAGGATCAGATGACCCGTGTTAGACAAACTGCACCTGAACGAATGAAGACCGCTGGTCCTAACAAGGATATTTAAAAACATGTAAACTAGTTATCTAGACTCCCTGTCTAGCTAGCCAATGAAGAGATAAGAACTCAAAGGGTGAAGGATGCTTAAAGCTAGATATTGGGCTACATGGGACAATGGCATATGGAGTACTACTGCCCCTGTAATATGGGTGCCTGAGCCAAAGTTACATATTAAGTTATTCAGGCCATCTTTTCCTTCCTGACAGTGGTCCCACCTCCTCAGGTAGGATGAAAGGTGGTAGGATGAAATGTGGACCAGTCCTAAGCTTTATCAGTATTCCAGAGGTAAGGGTCTTTTCCAGGAAGGTGAGTGCTATGGATTTCAACTCCTGCAGGCTGCAGAGATATCTAGCACTTTGTTCCCTTAGCTTTTAAGCAAGTGAGCTGTCTGGTAAGCTGTTAGTGGAAAAGAAGAGTATTTTACCATGTCTATGATTGTGCTTTTGAGCGCTGGGCTGGGCTGAATTCATCATTCATGTCCAAGTGTATTAGGAAAGGTCTATATGTGCATGATGGAACAGAGACAGTTACATGCGTCTTCAACCATCTCTCAGTCCCATTGCAGATTAAGACACGTGTTAGCTTAGAGAAGGGTAATGCATTTTCATGACTGTCTCAGTACTTAGGAAGCTTTGTCATCCAAAATGGAGATATGAATTGACTGTAGGCACCCCTGGACATAGTGCTGGAGGGCAGACATTTGTCAGAGATTCATTGAGTCTTCAACTCAGTTCAGGTGGAACTCATATGATCTGCATCTTAAAGCACAGTTTTAACCTAAAAAATGCACATATGTCAAATTCCATGAGTCAGAACTAGAACTTTTCCTAGAACATCTGCCATATTCAACCACAAATTGCTTTTTCAACCTTACACAGGCATGAAAACGCTCAGTGTGAGAATTCCGTAGCTATCCTGACCAAATTCCTCACTTAAACATATGTAGTTGAGACCCTTTAAAGTCATCTTTCTTCATAAGAAAATAAGCCAGGAAGGATAGAAAACAGTGGAATTTAATAACTGAAATCCAGAACCAGCCTACTGCAAAATGTTTTTGTGACTGCTGAGGGTACAGTCCCCTTTGGATGAAAGTAGAATGTCTCATATGCCATTAGGATTGAGCAATGTAGGCTTTTCGGAAACGTCTTCAGTGGGCATCCATGAATGTTCAGTTTATAGTGGAAAAGTTGTTTTCCTAGAATTTCCAAAACCCTCAGTACATTAGGCACAAGAGTTTAAAAAAAGAAATGAGGCAGTACTTGTTGGTCATGATGCTCCAGACAGTCTAGTAGAACCAAGGAATACATCTCCCCAACTCCAGGAATTTTAGCCCCATTTTCCAGTCCCACTCGGTTTACCCCTTCCTCCCTGGGGTCAGCTCTTGATTTACTGCTTTTAGCTTAATGTTTTACTTCACTTGCAATTTCTTGACTGCCCAAGCTCTGTTCTGTTTGAATTACAGGGATATTCTTTCCTGAAATCTGAAGGTTATGTAGTCTTGTTCTAGCTGGAGGTTGTTTCAAGATTTAGCCAGAAATGACAGCATTTCTTTAATAGGGTTTACTTTTCTATGCCTAATTATCAGTACATTTTGAAAATATTTGAAGTAGTTCATGTAACTTTAAAAGACTAAACATAAGAAACCCTATTTTTATCTAAGAAAACTTTATTTTGTATTCTAGATCTTAATAGGTCTGAAGCATTTCCATAGTTCTGATTAAACACATCTGATGGAACAAAATATACAGAAATTTGGATAATTAACTGTTAGCTTTGTATCTTTGCACCTTTTTTTTTTCATTATAACGGAAAACTGTGCCAAAATAGCAAAACTGTGACTGTTACTGAAGGCAAGCTGAGCATCAAATCTACTCACATTATAGCTTGTTTAGAAGTCTTGGTATTCCTGTATCTTTCAGTGAAGGCCGATGTGCAGTATTTTGAGTGTAATAGTATGTAAAAATTCATCAGCCTTTTCTCAAAATTTGACTTTTGGAAATAGTTTCACAAAGTGTTAGTATTGTGTAAGCAGGGAGCAGGCAATAGCAGGATTGGTTTTTTTTTATAGCTTTCACACTGCACATTTAATCTGCATGTAAATTAGGGTAGAGTATATTATGTTATATTTTTGGAGGTTATATGGTTCCAATTTTTGGCCCTCCATTCACCATTATCTTGACCTAAGTCATGCTTTGTTGCACATGCATGTTTGGTGAGCAGGCTGTGTTGTCAGAAAGATTTATCAGAGAAAGCTTATATGGGAATCTACTTCATTCTGTGAGCATTTTGTGACATGCTGTTCCTGCTATATAAATTATACATACTAGAACTGTAAATGAAAGTACCTATTGGTCTGCTGTTTAATGTGAACACTGCAATTGATGAACTTTACGTAAAACTTTGTGCTGTCTGTACATGAATGGACTTATGCACCTAAAGAGAGACTTTGAATGAATTTACGCGTGTGGATCCAAACCTGAGATAGTAAACCGTGGCTCATCTGCAGCATGTTGGCTTCCAGGCATCTTGGCTCTTACTCATCCAGGGTTGTCCCAGGCTTGATCAATCAGAGCAATTTAGACCATCTGGAAGCAAGAAAGTAGATATTCCATCAAAATCTAAATCCTTTAAAAATCTGAGTCCAGGAAATGTTTGGAGACTCTACTGGATAGTGACTGCTGGGATGGGGCTCTTCTGAAAACACAGGGGCTGCTAATAACTTCCTTGGCAATTTGGCTGGAGAAGCGCATAGTTAGCAAAGCAGTTTCTGAACATACTCGAGTCATCAGAAGGTCAGATTGAAGGGTCTTCGCTGCTGTCTAGAAACAGGCAAAGCAAGCAGTTATCTAGAGCAGCAACATGACTGTAACTGGGCTGGCTGCTGTTGCTGCTGCTACAGAAACGGTAAGTACGTGTGGGGCAGGCACTGCTGCTGGAGGGGAACCATAGCCACTCAGCGCTACTGTGTCTCTCATCAGTGCAGGCAGGAGAGAAGCTGCGAGCTGCCCGCTGCTCCTCAGTCCCGGCACCGCTCCTCCTCCCTGCACTTCCCTTACCCATGGCAAGAGTGCCCTGCTCCCACGGTAGCGTTCAGAAGGCAAAATTCAATTTTGCTGGCATTACTGAGGAGTCTGAGCCAGCTCCGACTGCCTGAAAGACTTCAAATCAGTATCTCTTACAACGCTGTCTGCTGAGGGGCTGAGCTGGAATCACTTTTCTCCCTTCCTATTAAAACTGCACCGCTGTGCGTAGAGTAGTTTGAGAGAGAGAAATTTTACAGCCTGGTGGTCACAGTATTCACCTGGGAGGGGAAGCTGGAGGATCCATTTGTTGTGTAAAGGACTGTTTATTAAGTGGCCAAAGGAAACAAAAAAAAACCACAGAAAAGAGGAGATAAAATGAAAGAGATAATAACAAGCAGTAAAAGAGCTCACAGTGAAAGGAGGATTTCATTCAGCAAATTCTGTTGAATTGGTTACTTTTTGATAATTTACTATGAAAAGGCAGCTTTAAAGAGATTTTGACTGTGAATGCAGTCTCTTCCTGTTTTCACAATCATCATAAATTTCTCATAAAGACAACTGGTCTTAAATATGCATTCTTCCTTCTCTAAGCTGTTCCAGATGGAAAATGCCATGGTTTAGAGAGGAGCTGGATCAATAACCTTTCTAAATAGAAAAATACTTAGTCACAGAACCACTTTTGTAAGGTTTCCTCTAAGTCATTGAAGCTGGCCCATTTTAGAACGTAATCTTGGGTTCAGGTCTTTAGTGGGAAGCTCAGATAAAACACCACTGTGAGTTACTGTTAACATGGGGAAAAAGCTTTGTGGTAGCAATGGAAGTGCCTGGTATTGTCTTTGCATTGATACAGGCACATCTGAAATGTACCTCTCCATATTTAACAAATATCTCAATTATGGCATATTAATTTCCAGTACATTGAGGTTATTTAAATTATTTTAAACAGCATCCAGGTAAATACTTAAAATGTATAAAATCTATATTAAGATCGCTTTGACTTGGTAAGACTAATGCCAGAATGATCAATAATGGCATGACTAAAGGACATTTATCCTACCGTTCCACATATGGAGAGATCTGCAAGCACCAGAAAATAAACTGCTTGCCGCTTTATCTGCTGGTGCTGTTAAAGGGAACTGAAACCCTGCATGAAACTGGATCTGTCCCTTGGCAGTGATCCCAGTTAAGTAGGCATGTCATTTATCCAAGTGCCAATAACATCGTTTCTGTGATATTTTTTCCTCCCAGAATTTTGCATTGATAAAAGACTTCTTCAGCCAATAATCTTGCTAAATATTATATCACAGAATAAAACCGCATTTGCTTTATTCTCCATTTCTTGCTTTGCACAGATGGGAATACTAGAACAGATCAGTGAAGAATTAACCGTACTCTTGACTAAGTTACACTTGTTTGTTAAAGGATAAGCTACTAAGTTTATATGATATATACCGAAAGAAAAATGTAGTTTTGGTTTGGTATAGACTGTTATGTGATGTCTTAGGAGAAGAAAGTCCTCAGTTGTAACTCCTGATTCACAGCTGGACTCAAACTTCCCTAAAAGTAAGTGTGAGATCTTTGTTTCAGCTTTGACCAGCAGATGGGCCTGAGTTTAAAAAGTTAATTTAAGTCAGTTTAGATTCCATATTCTTATTTTGTTTCATAATAGTTAATATTCTATTGCTAATTATAATTGAGTATAAATATTAGCGATCTAGGACTTGATTTGGACCTACAGGTTTGGGTTTTTTTCTCCACACCTTTTTCTTAGCGAAGACAGTAAAGGCATCCTGCTTTTTCTCATTACACTTCTTCACTGAAGCTGCTTCAGAAAATGAGAGACAACAAATCCATTTAGGATTATGTTGAGAAAGCATCTCTGCTTTTAATATTAACCAGATTTTTACTGCTAAGTTTTGCTGGCAAATCTCTGAAAGTTTCAGCTTGCAACATATCCGGATCACTTAAATCTACAACACTGGCTTTGCAGTCTTGCAAGAACATCTTTTTTGGTCCTAGAACACTCTTCTGTAGTGTTTTAGGAGATTTTTTCAGAATCTTAAAGGGCCTTAGTTTTAACTCCAAAACTAAATGAAAATCAGGAGGAAGTACCTCAGTGTAATGTTTCTTGTGCTAGTATTTTCACTGAATATATTCAGTGTAAATTGACAAGGAAACAGCTGGATGTCCATGTCACAGTTACTTTTCTGTGACTTCGGTGAAACCTGGCAATACAGCAACGTCATGCACTGCACCTCTTATTGTGCTGTTATTGGGGCATAGTTTGTATATATATAAAACTTTATGTCATAAAGAATTAATTAAACAATTAATGAATATTAATGTGTCTGGTAGCATGCTGTTGCTTTTCTTTGATGGTAAATGGAAGTATTTGGCAGGGGTGTATTGCTCTGAATCTAAATTTTTAAAAATTATTTTAGCCTTTTCAAAATGAAACACCTGAAAAAAGCTGATATATTGCAAACAGATGGTGACTATCAGGTAGAGAAAGGACTAGTTAGACATCTGTTCCTTAAATTGATTCATCTTTCTAAACACAAGTGTTAATAATGGTATCGTGTACATCTGCACAATGGAAACGAAAACAGGCATGAATTAACTCTGGTTATCACTAGAAATTGGAACAAGTGCTCCAACGGGAAAAATAGCTCACTAGCTGCCGGCTTGTGTTCTCACAAGCTTCTTAGCTTAGCAGAAAAAGAATTATTACCTGGTGCTCAGTATCAGTTCTAAATAACTATTCCTTAAATATGCTTTTTTATACTTCAGATAATTTATATACATTAATTTCTTAGTCCATATATGTATAGATGACTTCATTCTACTGGCTAAACCTTTACCCTCTGATACACACCTCTTGTATATTAACACAAATGCCTTACTATTGTTGATATTGTCTCCCAAACTTCTATCGAATTGCCTATCAAAATAAATCTGCCACTTTTTCTATACACATTCCAACCTAAAAAATAATTTTGTCTTTATTCCATAGTTGTTACCAGCTTGATGTGTAGTGCCCTAAAAACTCAAAGGTACTTGTGGGTAAAAAGCAAGTTAGTATATGGATTGTTTCACTTGTACATTTATTAACAAAACTTTTAATTAAGTAGACATTTAAGTGGCTTTTGTCATACTTGCACTGTTAAATACTATGATCATATTATGATTTATTTTAGTACAACTCACATGAAAAATAAGCACTTTATTTCATTATTTCATTTTCAGTTGCTTTAGTTTTTTCTAAAAGTTTTTCTCCTCTTTTTTTCTGGGTAGGTTAATTTTTAAACAAAAATACCATTTTGAAAACAAAAGTTGAATAAGATTCTGCGCCCCACCCCCACCTCCAAAGTATAGAAACAAACCTTTCTGGCACACTCAGAAATTAATATATTTAAAATGTTGGCATGAAATAAAATGACATTTAAAAACCCCTCCTTTCTCCCTTTCTTAACTGTAAGTATTTGTGAAATTTTCCTAGAGCTTGTGAAAAGCTTTGTTCTTGAGAATTCTTTTCTGTGGAAAAATACAATATTTTCCCACGTCTAATTCCAAGAGTCGATGGGAAATATAAATATTTTTTTAGTTAGTATCAGATACTACAGATGGTATTGGGGGTTGATGATTGTGTAAATTATTATGGGAAATATTAACACTTCTTTAATTTAAAGCATTCATGTAGCAATTTGGTAGTTTTCAAATATACTCATAAGCTGTTATTACTTACTGACATATTTGAAAGGATAGTCATTATTTGTGACATCATGTATTTGCTGTTTCCTACTCATAGTGCACATAGGTTTGTTCAAGTAAGTCACAAGATATCATTGTTCTCTTTCCACCTTCCAGTCAGGAAAAAAACAAACAGGTTAATGAAATACAAATAAGGAATAATATATTTTGGTTGAATCTATGAAATTTTCAGAATGTGCATGAAAACTTGTTGAACTCATGAATGATTACAAAAAACCCAACCCTCTGTGAACAACATGAATTTGGCATTTTTGTTATTCCAGTATTTTCTAAACAGTCCGTGTGCTGGTTTACCAGTTCATGATAGTTTTGTGGATGTTGTAATGCATCTTATGAATCTTTGTTAATATCAGGTGGGAAAAAATGTGTTAAAAAAATTATTTGTGTAAATCAGTGGACCACTCCATAATTCTGTCGACTTCCATTAGCTTTTAATTGTGCTCTGCTCCTTGTGTATTAAAATCTTTCACATTATGTCTCTTTTATTGAGGTTAGTGTTTATTTATATGACTAACTGCAAGCGTGGATGGGTAAAATGAAAAAGAAAGGTGGGATCGTGTTTTCCTCTTCTCTCTCTCTCTCTTTCTCCCTCTCTCTCTCTCACTCTCCCCCTCTTTTCTAAACAAGCTAAGAGTTTTTATAATTCATCACCTGGCTGACAGATGAGTTCTGCTGGAGAATATTAGAAAATGTCTCAAATCTCATATATATGCTAATGGTATGCTGAGACTGGTTGGTGGTATGCCGGAGTTTTTAATCTGTCTCGACCAGTGTGGAAAGTGGAGGAGACAAGTCATTGCACTCGACAATTTATGATCAAACAACTGAATTGTAAAGGAAGAAGGACATGCAGAAAAGGAGAGTAATTTTCTGATTTAACAGCGTTGTTACTACAAATAAAGAAATCTTGATTTTGACTGCACTCGACATTAAATGAGTTTCCTGTGCCCTGCTCTGAATTTTTCATTTTCAGATTTGTATAAAGCACCCTGCTTAGATACAAGTGACAGATAAGGAGACGATTGCATATGGAAATCAAATGTGTATAATAAAGCCATCTTCTGTTTATTAAATAAACACATGTAGATGACTTCCGTGGAGAATGCACTGATAATTCTTCATTGTGTTCTAGTTTTTTTGCAAGTCACAAAGAATCTTATTTAACAACCACGAATGACTAGATGCAAGCTTTTCTGTTTATTACCTTATAACAAACCAGGCAGTCTAATATATGGCATTTATAAACATTTCATTTTGATTCTTTAGTCCAAGTTTTAGCTGTAACAGTACAATATATTAGTGTTCATGCTGTTGGAGTTCTGGAAGCTGCATTGGTGCATTAGTATTTTCTGAATATTATGTTTTCATGATAGAAATGGTAAAGATTAGCCAGATAATATGTACATTATTGTAAAATGAAACTCCATGAGAAGTGAAGTATAACATATAGCACTTTGGTCTTCAGATAAAAATTATAATATTATATAACCAAAACTAAGAAAAGACCATGGGGTCTGCAGTCAGCTTGGCAATGATTTCTAATTCAGTGATTTAAGAGTCTTAGTTTCAGATATAAAAAACACTTGAAGTTCATCAAGGTATGTATTTCCAGTTCTAGTTCTCTTGATTTTTTGCAGATATAGCCTTCCTATAAATTATTATAATATACTGCAGTGTTGGGTAACGTCATGAATATGGGTTGTTTTTTCCTGAAAGTGTTTTTATTTTGCAACTGAAGTGCTTGTAGGCATTTTAAAGTAAAGCAAAAGACACTTTTTTCACCTTCTACCTCTGGAGAGTTAAGTTCTAATTTAGATTTTGGTTCACATTTTTATTTTGAAAATAAAAAGAGGTGAAGGGGGAATCAGTAATGTCCAGACACTAATGCACTATGTTTAGTGAAAATTATTGGCCATGTCAGAGGAGCTCTACGGATGGTAGCTCACTCTGGCTGGGCTGAGAGGGCCATTATATTGTTTTAAGTCCTCCCCTGTGTTTATCAATATCAGCAGCTGCATTAGGAAGGTTTTAGACTGTCAGCATTTTTTTCTAAAATTATCAGCAGGATCACCCTGTGCTTTTGCTCCTGCTTGAACTCTGCTTTGATGTTTTACTTTTGAAAAAGAAAAAAACCCCAACAAACCAACACCCCAAAAGCAAAGCATGCCCACCTCCTGCCAGGCATTTACTGTTGAATGAGAGGGGAGTTGTGAAATGCTGGTTCAGACTTCCAAAGCACCAGGCAGCTTCTCTGCCTGGGGTAACTGTAATGTGAGCTTTGGCGTAAGTGCATCAGAAAATCCACATGGATTTCTTACTATGATTGGAAGTGATTGCTGTGCATGGAAGTGTGCAACCAGTTCAAACAAGACTAGATAAGCTATGTTGCAAAGCCATATGGCTTAGTTTAAACAGCACACAGAGGAAGTCTTTGATCACGGCCTTTGATCATAGTTAACCCTAAATGAAGTGGTGGGCTAATGTAGGTAAAAAGGTGTCAGAATCAAAGCAGCTAGAGGCTGGTAAGAGTCTAGTAAAAGAAGGATTTTGGAGAGGACTCTGGTATGCAGATGGTTTGTTTGATTTTAAACCTCGGGTAAAGAAGAAAAACCGTAGCAACTTGGGCACCAGTGTAGAAGACCAAAATATGGCAGAAACTATGAAAATGACTGGATGCAGAAACTGTAAGGTGTGTGTTATCGTTCAGTGAGTTTCTGACAGAATTTACATATGCATGAAGGGTCATCTCATAATGTTCAGGGGAAAAAAAAAAGGTGTGAGAGCCTGAAATGCAGCTAGAAATGAGGGTAGAATACAGAAATGCATTTGAGGATGACAGACAAGATGAAAGGAAAGACTATGAATATAACTGGAGTTGCAGATGGGTTGATTGGCAGATTCCCAGATGAAAAGGAGACCTCTAGAAGTATATGAAAATGATGACAAGGCAAAGGAAAACACCAGTATGTGAAGGAAATCTGTGGAAGGAATTTGTTCTGTGGAAGGAGTTTGTTCTGTGGAAGGAGCGATGAGGTGCAACAGCTAGAGGCAGAATATTGAGCAGTAAGAAGGAAGAGACTGAGTAAATGGTAACAGCAGGGGTTAGCAGCTGAAGAAGAAGAGAACAGATAGGTGGAAAGCAAAAAGGAAGCAAGAAGGCCAGACTTTCATAAGAACCTTAGGTTGCTCTGAAAGATCACTTTTTTTTGATAAAGAGACTGGCCATCAGAGTGGATCTAGAAAACAGTCCGGGGTGAAATCTGTCCAAGCATAACGCTGTGAGGTGTTGGCATAAGTGTGAAAGCCATTCTGAAGAGGCTGGGGAAGAATCCTTTCACTGTCATTCCACCATTTGACTGTAAGAATGAGAATCCTGCTTGAGTGGCTCAAAGAGGGTTGCGCTAGATGGGGGAAGATGTTCAAAGATCTTTGCTGGAATTCTTCTGTTTCCTAGACATGGAGGGCAAATGTTTGGGAAGATAACGAGTATCATCAGGACTGGTGAAAGCACCAATGCAAACTTTGAAATGTTTGCCTGCTTAAGTACCCGGCAAAGTAGCCTTCTTGGATTTTTGCTAACCTGACTGATAAGAGAATGGACAGTAAAGAGGAAGTAAATACTGTGAGGATAATAGCAAAGTGGGTAGTTAAAAATAGGAGTGCTTAATTTGGATGGCGAGATTCAACTGGAAACTCCCTCAATAATTCATAGGAACTGCACAACAAAGCAGAGGAAGTCAAACAAAGAGTCAGATGTGAAACAACATTATAAGAAAAGCAAAATGGAATAGCTGTTATCACTAGAAAGGAGGTATGGAAGGAGCTTAACTATTCAGGAACTGGTCTGGTACATTTTGTCATGTAACGGCCTCTAAAGAAGTAAGAGGAGGGAGTGTGAGTGAGCCACAATCTGGTAAATTCTTTGGGAAGACAGTAAAGTATCTTTTGCTGTGAACATGCTAGAAATCAGAAATTGTGTTTTAGAATAATAAAAATATCTCTTGTCCCTGCAGTGAATGAGGTCTTTCTAAGATTTTTTTTTTTTTACTTCTCCAATATAGCCTGAAGTGCAAATGTTGCTGATAATGATAACACCCAGATGCAAAGTAGACTTTTTCAGTAAGTAGTCAGTGAGCTAGCAAAAGACAACTTTAACTTTGGTTTTAGACAGAAAAGTGTTTAGCAAGATAGCACACTGTCTCCTGCTTTCCCCCATCCTCATCCCCTCTAGCTCTTCTCACTGTTCAGCTCATTGTTGGTGCAGCCCAAGACCTAGGACACTGGCAACACCTCACTGCCAATGGCAGGCAACTTTCGTTTTATCCTGGTTATGGAGGAGGTGGTATTTTTAAAGGGTATTTAAGTAGTATTTTAGGAGTCAGGAAGGCTTGATCCACATGCTTTTGTAGAAAATTCATGGGACCACACAGGTATACGACAGTATTTTAGCAGTAATATGCTTCTAAACCTGAGACCTGCAAGCTGGATTTTTGAAGCTGCTTGACAGTGATACAAATACATTTGGCACAAGGTGAAGTGGAAAGTAGGTACTTTTAAAAGTCTCACCCACAGTAGTTTAGAAAAATCTCTTGTATTTTTAATTTACAGGTTCTCCAAAATGATTGTTTCAACAATGTATTAATGTTAAAAAAGCAAAATAGGCACAGAAATCCCAAAACAACAAAGACACACTTTTAATATAAAAATGTGAATTAATAGACGCTGCTTTTTTTCCCCATGTTCACACAACAAGTGCTGTCTACACCACTGTGCTTGACTGCCCTTTTATCCTGTAAAGGCAATTCCATGAATAAATAAAACTGAGAGTGTGAAACAGCTTAGAGTTGAAATGTGCCCTTAACAGGGCATAAAAAAAACTTTATTGAACCTCTATGCCTGTGAACAATGCCTCATTTCAATGATGCCAGCAGATGGCACTCTTTATATTAAGTAACTTTCATGGGAAAATTTAATTTGTTTCTTTTTCACTTTGTTTATTAAGTATTGGGAGGTACTATCCCATGTAATGCTTCTTCCTGAAATCATAAATTGATCTACACAAAACTTCAAGTAACTGTATTTATGATGGTGTGTATAAACTGATATTTCTAATACATACCTTTCTCGATACATGGGGAAAATTTAGAAGAAGAAATTCAGTATGGCTGGAGAGTTAGCACTCCTGAGCATTGGAAAATTAAGGTGAAGGAGCAGGTTTCTGGGAGTGTTTTGCAACTACTCTGTGTTTCTAGTGGTTAGGCATTTCCAGGCTGAACATTGGCTAACCAGTTAATTCTGGGTGTTTGCAGTCTGGCATTGGATGCCTTTTCCAGTTCCCACAGAGGAGATACCAGAGGAGATAAATGCACAGGTATCCAAGGTATAATGGAACAGGGAAGACTGGGGAGGAAGGAGAAGGACTTCAAACGAGTTTAGTCCGATCTTGCAGGAGAAGTTCAGGACTAAGGGAAGAAGCAGCCTGCGAGCCAGAGCTATGTTTCTTCCATCTCCTGCGGCGGGGCTGGGAAGGACCTTTGTGAAGCTGGTGTGCAGCGGGGGCAAGGAGGTGCCTCCCAACCTGAGCCGGGGAAGTGCTGCCCGGGCAGGGAAAGTGCCAGAAGCACAGCACAGCTCCACCAGCGAAGAGCTGCTTTTCCTCGGATGCCTCCCAGCTCCCAGCAGAGCTGCCACCGCCAGCACCGATAGCCGCACCCACGACCAGCTGACAGTAGCGTATGTTTACAAAGGGATTTTAGCAGTGGAAAGTAATGTATATTCAGTCTGTGAACAGTAGCCTAAAATCTTGTGTTTTGCAAGTGAAGGGGAAGAAGAAAAACAGGTTCCCATAACCCATAAAAACTTCTGTAGCTAATAGCGTGCTAGGTTACTGATGGACACAAGACACATAGCCCCTGGGGGAAAATAGAAATCCCTCAATTTTGCCAGCTACAGCAGAGACTGCAACTGAAGTGGAGAGTCTTTTTCTGAGCAAGTAAGTGGAAATAGCTTCTGCTAGGCTGGAAAGATACTCTTGATTACTTGCTGTGCTCTTAGATAATCAAGGACACAGTGGAAATACCACATAGCATGTGACTGGCTTTGATTTATCCCAGGAAACCTCTCTCAACCTCAGAATGCGCTGTAAACAGCTGCTTCACAAACTTCAGACAGAATAAACCTCTTCATTTTTTTCTTAGTTAATAAAAAAAAAAGTTTATTGGATCTTGCATAAATGCATCATTTCCGGTCCTTGCATCAAATTAGAACAGAAAACAAGGATGACTTCAAATAATCTTGTTTCTTGGGTGCAGTCTTTTGCATGGTTTCAATTACTAACTCAAACCTGTTAAAAATATTTGGCACATTAATCACATTATGTGCTTTGTTATTTAGTATTCTGACTATTTCTTTCCTCTAGTATGGAATTATGTATCTCTTTGTCCTGTAGAAACTTCTGGTAGTTTTTCATTATTAGGCTTTTTTACCCCACCATATAGATTTTTACAGCTACTACCCCAACTTTCATATCCTTAACTTTCCTCTGCTTCCTAGTTCTGACAACTTTTAGTAACAACATCAAGCCTTGGTAAAGTTAATTTCTTGCTACCACTGTAACATTTTTTTTTTCTTGATAAAAGTCCCAAATCTTCAAAATAAAAAATTATTATATCTAATCCCTCTTTTCTTCTAACCATACTCACACTTTTTCTCTCTGTCTTAATTTTCTCTTGGTGACTCGGGAATTATTCTCTTCTGCTCTGGTCTGCGTTCACTGCTATGGGTGACAAACTGTGTAATCTGGGAAGCTGAAACCTGAAAATGCTGTGTTCAGATGCTCCCTCTACTTCTCTCTTCTCATGACTTCTTCCTATATATAGTGCCGCTTGTTTTCCTTCCTGTTTAACATCTTTGAATCCCCTCGATGCCCTTTTGTTACACAACTTCTGTTGAGGCACTCGGGACTTCTTAAATTGCTTATTAGAAACCTTCTAGCAACACTTACCTTATTGCCTTAAATCTACCAAGAATGCTGTTACATCAAAATAACCTGTTTCACTTACACTTCTGCTTCTGCACAGTCACCTCCAAACCCTTGTATTGACACATTTCCTCTTTACCAAATACAAACCTCCTCTGGCTTGCTGTTTGTTTCTTTCCTTCATTTCTTTTGACTGACCTCCCAGCCACTTTGTTGAGAAGTAAGCCTTGCAACTAAGCATTTAACTTCTGGTTTTCATGTGGCTCATTCCAGGACTCCTTCCTGTCTCTCCATCCTCCCTCCATGGCCACATTCACAGCCTGGCAGCCCAGATGAGGTACCGTAAATCTGTGCATTTGAGTAGTGCTAATACAGGGAACCATGACCCCTTAACTCACTGCAAACCTGCATTGCTTTCTTTGCTTACTCTTGTTTGAATGTGCTTGCAACTTTTTTTTAATATTTCAGAGTGGACTTCCGTACTGAGATGAAATCTGTTAGGTCTTTTATTTTGCTAGCACATAGCAAAGTGCGTGAAGGTGTTTGTGGAAAGAAAAAAGTATAATGAGAATTTCTATGAGTCCCTACCTTCTATAAATAGGTAAGGGTGTAAATATTCATCCTTGAAGTATTTTTGCTGTCATCCTGGAAGCTCTTTGGGTGTAACAGTTGCCCAGATGCACAGCAAAAAGGAGATAGACGATACCATGGAAATTTTTGTGAAAAATTTAGCAGTTAGTTATACTTTTGAAGAAAACTGTGTCAGTAATTAAACAACTGAATTAATAATTATCAATATGTATGAAAAAAGTTTGGTAAGCTCCAGCCTTAATATCTTTTTGATGCATATTTCATTTTTCTGAATGTTCCTTTAAGATTTTTGGGGAAAGGAGGGGAAACAATGCCATTTTTCCAGTGAATGTCATTTACTGTTGTTTTCATGCAGAGTTGAACTATTTTCTTAAAAATGTACTCAGTTTCCAGTGTTGTTTTTGGTGTGCTGTTCATAGGCTCTGTCCCTCTCCTGAGCACAACCCATCACTCCTATTATCCCTTATCAGTATTTTGTTTCATTATATGTTTGTTTTACTGTATGCTGATGTGAGATGCACAGTGCTCTGTAATTAGTAGATCTTTCTTATTACAAGCTGCTGCTTTGGGGAAGGGCATGTGGGAAGGGGACAAAAAGGTTCATAGTATTCTGCAAAGAAGATGAAATCCCCTAACATACCCACTTTTTGCCCACAGCGTTTCTATATTGCAGTCAAAGACTTAGCTGCAAACCCTTTACAATGTACTTTGACAAGCTCAAAGCTAGCTTGTATGGAGAACAGCAGCATTTTAAGAAGTACAGTATGGAATCCAGCACCAACTTCAAGGCAAGAGCATTCATTTAGCTGGGATGGGTGTGGTGTGGTTACCAGTGTAAGGTGTTGGTCAAGGTTGGTGATCCATAATGTCTGGGTCAAGTCAAAGATCTGTCTAACCTCTCTTGGGTAGTGTTAAAAAATGGAGCTGATACTCCCCTTGACTTAACCTATGATCTTCTACCACTCACTGGTTTAACTGGTTCATGATCCAGGTGTCACATCCAGAAAATTATGTTATAGATATTGGGTTTAATAAATACTTCTTCCATTAACTTCCAGGATTTATTTGTACATTGTATTAAAAATATTGTTCTGTTTGTTTCAGACTTTCAACACGATTATTGTTTTTGATATTGATATTCCTAGTTCTTTTGTCAGGAGTCATAATGTATCATGGTTCCCTAGTTACCTTGTCCAGGACATTAATTATTTTACAGATCCTCATTACATCCTTTTTCAGCAGCTTCTTTTGCGGGCCAAAAATCCTGGTCTAGTTTGTCTTTCCTTGTGTTATTCCATACCCTTTATAATTCTTTTTCTTTTTGCATTTTTTTTTTCTTTTCGCTGTTCGGAGTGTTTCGGGACAAGGTCAGTTTCTGAAATGAGATGACTAGAGCAACATGAGTATTCAGAGCATGAACTAAAAAAAAATAATGTTCGCATAATGAGGTTACTCTGTTTTACTGTTTTTCCTTAATAATTCCTAATAGTGTTTTTGCTTTTTTGCATGCTACAGAACAGCAAACTGATGTTTCCTGAGATCTGAAGCTCTCTTTGGAAGTGGCAGTAGATAATATAGAGTCCAAAACTGTGTAGTTAAGAGTATTTTTTGTGTATTTCTTCCTTTCTTTTGTTGGCATCACATCTCTACTGACATCCTGTCATGTGATCAGTCATTAGCATGCAGGTCCCTTTGCAATGGTTTTTAGACAGTGTTAGTTTTGACTATCAAAAATAGCTTCCTACCTCAGCAAACTGTTGCCTCAGTATTTTCCTTCTTTTCAGCGTATTTTTTTGAGTATGCTGAAGGGCAGAGATGCCAGTGTAGAGTCTCATGGCACACACCATTAACCTTCCTTTCACACTCTTTGTTTTCTGTCTTTATATATCCCCATGTCTTCCTCTTTATTCCATAACAACTTGCTTTCTTTAAAAGCCAATGGTAAGGGACCCTGGGTAAGAATCCTAGAAATTCAAGTACGTTGTGTCATTTGGTTCAAGCTTACTCACTTACTTGTTTATATCTTCAAAATCTTCAAGCAGATCTTCAAGGCATGGCTTTCTTACAAAAGCTGCATCAACTCTTCTTTAGTTTATCATTAGGTTTCACTGCAGTTTTTAACAATTTGTCAATGCTTCCTGTTTGCAGTTCTCTACCATATCCTTAAAAACAGGGATATTTTGTATCTTTTGTTCTTCCAAATTTATTTAAGTTATAGTCTACATGCCACCAGCTCAGATACTTAATACGTGAGTTACTTTAAGGCTCTTGCATAAATGCCATGTGGTCCAGGTGGCTTTTACTGGTTTTGTGGCCCTCTGGAAGGGTTCTTGCTATTGATATTTTATGAAAAAAGTTTTATCTTCGGTTATATTTTCAAGGAAGTTGCTCCTCAGTGGACACATTGTTATCTAGCTAACATAAAATTAGTTCTTCTGTGTTCCCAAGACTTGTAACCCAAGTCTTAAACACACTCTATTTCTGCATTCTGCTCTGAAAAGTGTGTTAGCAAAAATTAGCAAAAATACTAACACTGAATATATAACTGTAAAATTTTAATACAAAATCCAAATTCACTTCCAGGTGTGACATTTTTCAATAGAAAATCCTTCAGTTATTCTAGAATTCCAGTTTCTTAAAAAAAATATTAATTTCCCCAAATGCTTCAACTTTACTATTCACAGAACAGTTCTCATCTTTTTCAGGTGTAGGAATGAGTTGTGGAGGGGCAAAATATCATTTGCAGATAGCTGATACACAAAAGCTCAGTGGGTTCCTCGGGTATTTCTGTGAAGGTAGCAAGATGCTAGCCATCAAAATTCCTGGTTTCAGCCTCGAAGCGCTTTACTAGTGCTTATAGTCTGTGATATAGACTGAAAAGGGATGATCATTTTGATTAGCAGGGAAAATTTAAATTAGGAACTCAGGATGAGCAAGTATGAACTCCTATCAATTATTGCAAAAGCAACAGGTGCTTTAGAGTAGGCTGATGATGACAAGCACAGTCTAGCTGTGGTTTAGCTAGGTGTCTTAAAACCATTTTTAATGCAGCAACTCAGTCTGTTGGGGTTTGGAAAAAACTCCCACCTTGTGTCATGCTGCTTCTGTTTTTCACTTAAAATTGAATGCATGTGAATCTAGGGACTATTATTATTTATCTTCTTGGCAGTTATTTCAAGGTTTGGGTTTTTTTCATTTAAACTGGTGGCAATTCATAGACCAAAGGATGAGAAACATCAGTCCAGTTTATAAGAAGTGACACCAAGCTACAGCATAATTTTTTGCAATTATCACACTCCTGTTGTTTCTTTTCCAAGATGGGCAAAGTGAGTGTGGTGCTGCCACTTTAGATGTCAAGGATCTCTTTCCAGATCTGCCTGAATTAATATCGTACAACGCCATAGTTACAGGAAGAAATGATAGATTATGTTGTCGTCTGTGCTATATCATTTCATTTGTATAATGACTCCCACCATCAGTGCAGGATTAGATGAGTAGAGTGAGGTACCACGTAACCAAAGGGGTACATGGATAGCTGGGAGAATTACTAGGGGCGATGCAGCTGTTGCCACTAGTTCAAATCTAGGTGAGAGTGGAGTAAGGATCAATACTGTCTCCCACATCTTGGGAGATCTCTACCTTCCAGCTCAGTGTTAATTCCTCACTAGTGTAATGTTGCCACTCCAGCCAAAAGATCAAAGCAGATTGCTAGTGTGTGGTCAAGGATTATATAGTCTGTACTTCGAGGCATTTCTCTGCCTTGTCCCACTCCCTTTGTATGCGTCAGATGATGCCAAAGGAGCAAGACAGCACTTAGCCCTTACCTTTGGAGGATCCCTAGTCAGAGGTGGAGCTAGTTACCTAGCTGTGACCGCTCGCTTCTCTCCTCACCTAAGGCAGGGTGCAGGTGACAGTGACATTCATTGTTAGTTGCTGGGAGGGGTGGGCTGCTGCTTGTTTAGTTCACAGGCTTTTCTCGATGTTTCCTGTGCTGCCGTACACGCAGCTAAGCTTTCACTGAGTTCCTGCTTGCTGTTGCTTAGGGTTTCTGGGAGTCAATGCAACAGCCACAGCTGTTCTCTTCCTCGCCCCACAACACAAGGTACTAATAGGCAATTACAGGGACAGGGGAAATCAGGGAACGGAGATCTGTGGGGCCAAACACTCCCAGTTTGGACTGGGCTATTGCTGCCCCCCCACAGCTGTGCTCCGGGGCCACTGCACAGAGACTGCCTCCCACCCTTTTATTATACACCACTAATTTAAATTACTCTTGTATGCTAGGCAGTTAATGCTTCTTTACACAGAGAGAAATCCAAAATAGGCAGTACATTATCACTTACTCATAGATCTGTATAGGAAAATTTCAGAGAGCTATGCAGATCTTTATTTATATGTGATAATCTATATCATACATACTCACAGATACACAAACTGCAGCTTTACATCAGGAAATCACAGGAAAGCCTCAGGCTGATGTTAATTCCATCATTTAAATAAAAAAGTTCCCATTGTTGCAGGGGCCTTGGAGTGCTTCTGTTCTCTTTCTATTTACATAGTGATTTTCTCAGTTGAACCAAATGTATAGTGATACAGGCTAGTGATACTCTTACCAGTTACATATTGAATTATTCATCATTACAGGAGATTTCAACCAATACTGATTAATTGTTTCTCTTCTAAATACCATTTTTGTTATAAAGCTTCCACTAATTCTGTTCTCTTGCCATTATATATGATTTCTATCTGTTATCGGAGTTGGTTTTCAATCTGGTATTTAAAATGTACCAGAACTGTCTAAAGGCTATTCAGTGAAACAGACTTTGGAAAGATATACTGTCAAGGGTAGAGTATTGAACAAGGCAGTAAGAGAGAAAAGAAAAACCTAGACAACATAATGATTCAGTTACAGTGATTACACTTGTAGTAAGCATTACTTTCCTGGAGAAATGGATGGATGGCCCACTTCCAGAATAAAAATAGACAGTTCTTATTCTATATCCCTCACAACCTTCTTCCAATGTCTCTCATGTTAAGGCATGTGATTTTTTTTTCATGTGCTTTTAAAGAACAAGTAGTGAAAGAGGTACTGAGGCTCTTTCATTTGTGCTTGGGGCTGTGAATCCAAAATTAAGACAAAGATATATCTATACAACCACGTGACCCATGTCAGGGGGTAACTTCTGACTTCTAGGCCAGCTGGATTGGGATGCTGTTCACGTCATTGTTGTTCAAGGCAGGCACTGGCTAGAGGTGGACTGGTCATGTCATCAAGGTGTATCAGCTGTCCTCATGACCTGGCTCAGTATCTATCCTCTATGCCCTTGCATTTACTCACCCACAAATCTGTTTAGTGTGCCCTGCTTCATACATAGCATATGACCACATGGAGAGGCTTCACATTAGGAAACCATGGGTGAAACATTGGCAGGCTTGTTTGAGACAACGTGCTGTCTTCTGAGTCTACCAACTTCTTGGCATTTCTGCTGTCCCTGCCTCTGCTGCTTACGCTTGAGAAGGTACAGCAGCAGTGCTATGCAAGTGTCCACTGTGTGCACAGGTGTCACCATCCTGGGGGATTTGGCGCTTCAGAACATAAGAGGAAATTGTTGTCAAAGATACAAGCCAGAATTACAGGTCTGTGTTATAAGCCAGGGATGTGGTCAGGGCTAGGGCTTCGAATAATCATCCGTTTGTTGAGAGGAGTACAGAGGTGACCGTGTGTTAGTGTGGCCATTTTGTATTCTGAGACGACCAGTAGCAGACCCAGAACTTGGGGATGAGAAAGTAATACCTGAGGCCCTCTGCTGTTACTGCCAGCCAGTTGAACCTGAAAATCTACCACCAGTTGGGCATCCCCCATTCCTCTGGGGCAAGGAAGTCTGCCATAGTTATGACCACGTAGAAGTCTACAAAGCCTTTGCGGTGACTGTATATATCAATATGTGACCTGTCTCAGAGGTCATGAGGGCCTTCAGTCTTTGTGGGTCGTACAGCTGCAGGGGAAGGAAGATGACCGATGAGATTTGCATTAATGTATGATGCTTTCATCCCTCACCAACACTTCTGTACTTGTAGCAGGCACAAGGGCCACCGCTCTGTAATTCTGAGGCCTTGGCAGTGGAAAATTCATGAATACAGCACCATATTATGCTGTGTGCATGATTTCTTGATTTTCCACCAGAATCAGGCCCTTTTCCCAAAGTGATACTATTGATTCAATGGGTGTCATGGCTGGCACTGTGTGCCGTAAGTCTGTCTGTAAGGAGTGAATCCTGTAGCAAATTGTCCTCTCAACCCTACTGAGTTTCCTCTCGGAAGGAAATGGTTGTCTAGTGCTCAGCTCGAATCTGGGCACAGAGTAAGCTTACACAATGAGGATGACTGGGATCCTGTACCTGAACAGGGGCTGAGCCACACTGACACTGCAGACACAGATGCATCCCAAGATTTGGGAAAACACTGGACTAGACTGTTTAGCCATACCTCTAATGGTCACTTGCATCTACTTTTATAAAGGTATACATCCATCCGGATCTATCTGTGATTCTAATTTCAGTCTCTAAGCCCATTCTTCAGGAGAATTTACCTCCTTGGATGATGAGAAGATTACAGCTTTTTTTAAAATGTTAGGGCAACGTTTTGCTGGGATTCTCTAACACCTTGTTTCTCTGTTATAGGTCTGATTTCTGATATGCATGTTAAAACTCAGTTCTCATACATCTGTCACAAACACTCCTCTGTGTTTGTGGTTTTTTTTTCCTGCCATATGTCCTGTCTGCTTAGGTCTATATATAAGTAGAATACTGTTAAGTGCAAGTAGTAGTCCACAGATATAAATGAAAACACTCTGAGAGAGGCAATATGCAACTAACAAACCTGTTGTTTTTCCCCTAAATTCTCTCTTCATTCCCCTTTGGAGCTGGAAACTCAATGCAATGATACACAAAAAGAATCAGAAAAGAAGTAGCAGTAGTACTTCATGAAATAGGTTATCTTCTAAAACTACAGAAAAATAATCAGTAACATTAAAAGTTATTACTGACTGCAGTGTAAGAAATAATAATGTAATATAATGCAAGAAGCTTGATTTTTTTTTTTAAATGTTATCTGATTTTGGGGAGCTTCATTTAAGACCATTCAGTTTGAAGACTCTGAAGTCAGACACCCTTTCAGAAAAGATGAGTATTGAATGACACAAGAATATACAAAACTAAATCTAAATATGAATTTATGCGGGGACATTCAGTTTGAATGTGATCCTCAGTACTGAATTTGAATTACTGTTTTGCTTTATTATCTAGACCCTCACTACTGAATTTGAATTACTGTTTTGCTTTATTATCTAGATTTCATTTAATGCAGACAAGGAAAACATTTGGATTAAAATGTGTGTTCCTGTTTTATGCTTTTAGAGCATTCTTGTGGTTTAACCCCAGCCTGCAACTTAGCACCACGCAGCTGCTCATTCCCTTCCCCTCCCCGCCCCGCAGTGGGATGGGGGAGAGAATCGGAAATAAAAAGATAAGAACAGTTTAACAGAACAGAAAGGAAGAAACTAACAATGACACTAATAACAACAATGAAGTGACAATTATAATAAAAGGATTGAAATACACAAAACAAGTGATGCACGATGCAATTGCTCACCACTCATCGACTGATACCCGAGCAGTGCTGCTCCCCCGGGAAACTCCCCCCAGTTTATATACTGGGCATAACATCCCATGGTATGGAATACCCCTTTGGCCGGTTTGGGTCAGCTGTCCTGGCTGTCCCCTCCCAACTTTCCTGTGCCCCTCCAGCCTTCTTGCTGGCTGGGCAGAAGCAGCTGAAAAGTCCTTGACTTAGTCTAAACACGACAGAGCAACAACTGAAACCATCAGGGTGTTACCAACATTCTTCTCATACTAAACCCAAAACACAGC
>JAVKLA010000047.1:15184786-15214523 GCA_034782735.1 Sagittarius serpentarius | reverse complement strand
CCTTCCCTTCCCTTCCCTTCCCTTCCCTTCCCTTCCCTTCCCTTCCCTTCCCTTTATTCCCTCAGCATTAGTCATGTTTGTTGAATTTAGCTGATGAATTGGAATTCTTGCAAAGGGCCATATCATGCATCCTGACCCCAAGTTGGCAAGATGAATTTCCCTCCCCTAAAGTTCCTGTATATAAAGACCAATTATGCAGATGAGGAGAATTTCACCCAAAATAAATTGCATGTTCCATCTGATTATGGGTAATAGATTATTCCAGACCTATACTGTCCTCAGGTGGAATTGAAGGATCCTTTAAACATCAAGGAGTATATTCATAACCATTATCCTCTTAACCCTTTGATGTGAAAAGATTGCTATAAAATTTACTAAATTCATCTAAAATGACTTTTGAATCTCCAATCACTTTGTTCTCTGCATTACTAATACTAGGACTAATCCTGCATGACTTGTGAGATTTAAGATGAGTAGCTAATAGCTTTTGAATCAAGGGTGCCTTTCAAGGGTGCCTCTAAGCAGTATCTAAAACTGTGCGTGCGCAATTTCTCTTATCCAAATTGGTGCATATTCAGAAAGCTATGTAACCTATATACAAACTGCATTTTCATTCAAGATGTATGTAGACCATGATCTTCGTAACTCATATATGCAAATATAGTCTGAGGATTAACAGTGGATTTTGTATGCAGAGAACAGAAAAGAACTACACATGAACACTTACAACTGCTTCTGAAAATTTAGCTCTATTTATCCAGCTAGGAACTTTTCTCCCTGGTTCCAGGATTTTGTCACCATGGTGTTAGTTTAAGGCTAGCACACTGAGACTTGCATTTTCCCCCTCTGTTCTCCAACCCTCATCATTTGGCCTTCAGGTGAAAAACAGAGTCAGAAACACTAGTCAGTGGGAGCAGCTGCAGACACAGCCAAAGCCTGAGCCTTTCTGTTTTCAGAGACTATACACAATCTTGCAATGTTCTTGGCTCTCTACTCTGTCTTTCTTCTTCCTTCATAGTCTCTGCACCCAATGTTTATTCTTACCTGATTCCTTTGCCCTTCTTCTCCTCTCTTTTAACTCCTTCAAATTCAATATTCCTTCTTCTTCCTTTATTATTTTCATGTATCCCCAGGTAATATCCTAGTTCTTTCTTTGACCCCCCTCCATCCCCCAAAGATATAGTGGAATAGACATGTTATTTGCTGCTGCTTCTGCTTTCTTGTCTATTTAGAGGATAAATTTTTCAGAACAAGGACTTTCTGCTACTCTTCATGCTTACTGTGCCTAGCACAAAAGGACCCTGAACAAAAGCTCACCCACAAATCTTATGTGTGAAATCTTGAAATATTTTTTTCTTTACAAATTTGTGTAATTTGAGCATTTTCATGTTCTATTACAAATCAAATAAAGACATTTTCATGAATAGAAATAAAACAAATTTCCAGAAAATTTTGTTTTACCTATCAAAAGTAATAAAATCACAACCTATTCAAGATAACATAGTCTATGTGTGACCTTGGATAGCATTACAGGATATGAATCCTCTTTGTGAAAGTGTAATTTAGGCATTTAAATGATTCAGCCTGTCTGCAAAATGGTTACTTCAGAAGTTGGTTAGGCTCTCATCACCAATGACCTTCAAGATCAAAGCCCTGTGTGCTGAGTTGGCCCTCCAAAAAAGTGGAATCAGGAATGACAGCAGCTCCAGTCTGATGCATCCTCTTTCCTTTTTTCTGATAATGCAATGAACTGCCTAGTTTTGAGCAAAATTAAATGTCCTTTCTGTCTTCATCCTCAGAGAAAATAAGATCATTCCAGACCAAAAATTATGAAAAGCAAGTATTGCCACGGCTGTGAACAGACCTCCCCTACACCTGGGAGAATATTTTCCCCATGATCTAAAGGTAAAAGAAGCTGCTGCTTGAATACCCAGAAATAGTGACAAGAGCTGTAGGATCCAGCGACACAGTAGTAGCTTCGTGTATTTCATTCTCCCTTGAGGTCGGTTTGAGTCATCTCTTGTGCTTCGGGCAGGAGGCTGGACAAGAGGACTCCAGAGGTCCTGTCCACCCTAAATGATTTAATGATTCTTTGTTCAGGGCCAGGTCTTCAGAGACACTCTTAGTTATAGACTGGCCGTGTCTTACCTGCAAACCCAAGGTGCACTCCATTTTGAGAAGAAAGCTGGGGGCAGTCCACTTCTCTGTCTCCCTTCCCTTTCCGTCCTGCCTTCTCTCCTTCCCTCACAGCACCTGAGAAGACACTTGTGCGGGCAGCTGGAAAGGGTGCATATGCTGGGCAGATCTCTGGTGTGGATGCTCAGGAAACCAGGCTCTGATCTGGATGAGGAGGAGGCATGGGAGACTACCGCTGCTGCAGCTTGGTTGAAATGGTTTTTGAGTGTGTGGGAGGGAGGGAGGGAGAGCTAAGCTCACTTAAGGCATGGAGAATATGTAGCATCTCACAAATGATCTTCAGAGTACGCTGAGGAGCAGAAAAGGCAGTGATAACTGTGGGACTCAGCCTGTGAAGACTGTTAAGGAAGAAGCCATTTTCTGAGCCCTTTCTTAGGCCTACTTGAGACAAGCTGTGAACGTCTGAATACTGCGTAACAGCAATTAAAATGTGCCACAAAGCCAAACAGCAATCAACAAACGGCACCCTAAGAGGAGAGTTTACAATTTGTAAAAAAATAAATGATAAAATTACATTTTATTGAAAACATAGAATACATTCACAACTGGAAAATTCCAATGCCGGAAAACACAGACACGCACACAATATCTTATCACAGCGTGCAGTATTTTAAGATCAATAGGACAGGTAATACAAATTTGGTTTATTGAGTGACCTTAGCAAAAATCCCAGCATAATCAGCCTGAAAGAAAGAAAGGTATGTTTACATGCTGTCAGTCTTATGCAGTCATCGTTTTCCTGGGAAGACCAATGTTGCTGTGGCTGTGGCTGCGGCTGCGACATCAGCACTGCTTCATGCACTGCATCTTCTCAGTCAGGGGTAGGATTGCACACAGCTACATCCCCGCTCTTCACAAACCTTCCTGCCAAGAAGTAGCTAATAGTTTTCTTATTTATGTAAGGAAGGCAAACACAGGCTCAAGAGACCGGTAATAACTAATAAAACTACATTTTTTGCATACCACCAGTCCTAGCTCTTCAGTGAGGTACTGTCTATTGAAGCAGTAGAACTACAATGATTTATACCATGTAAGAATATGGCACAGGAACTGCATTTAATAGCATTTGTTATCTGTGCTAGTAAAGTTGTATTACCCAGAAACAGCTTGTTAGAAGCTAAACATGACAGTTCTCTGTATTTTCCGGCAGACAAAGGGCTGGCAAATGCCCTTTACTTTTGAGAATCTTCTGATACTTTAAATAAACTGCCACAGAAAAAAATTCTTTTTGAAGTTACCCATATATATCTGTCCCACAACCTGCTTACATTTCTGCACATGTACTAAATATATATTTTTATTAAGCTACTATATTTTTGCTCCCTAAAATAGATCTTTCACTAAAATAATTCCTCTTTCTCCAGAACAAAATAAAAATAAAATAATAAATAATGCAGTTGATAGTGCACAATATACTCTGCTATTTTTTCTAACAATTCATGATTTCTCATAAAAGCAGTTGTTAGCTTTTACTCTTCTGCACCTTTTCTTTGTATCTGATTTACACTTTCCTTCATTTTATAACTGCCTGTGTCATGATCAGAGTATTTTGCATTAGGGTTTTGGAATTGCTTGCCTGTGTTGGTGTTCAAATTCCTCAGGCCTGCTATTTTCTGAAAGGAAGTAAGTAATGATACATTTTAATTAATGTTGATTTTATAAGATTTTAACTCTGCCTGATGGATACAAGCTAAAAATCAATCACTGTCTCTTAATTTTCAAATCAATCCAAGAATATATGAAATGAAACATCACAAAAGACATTTACGTAGAAGGCATAAACTGATGGGAAGCTGTTTGATTTATTATACAACAGATAAGATCTGCATGATACAGCTTCCTGATGGTTTATGAGCCTGTGAAATCTTCCTAATGAAGGTTATTCCTGAACTCATAAAATTTCATATTCCAGTCTGTACTCTATCATCAACCTATAATGCTAGATTTGCATTGATAATCCTATTAATGATAAAAAAAATCCTTCTGTTGATCTAATGAAGAGACGGTCTTTGGATGGAAGATATAAAAATGGAACTAATTTCTGCCACAGCATACCCACAAGGGAGCAGCAAAACTGACCACTTGTTTCTTGTTATCTTCCAACTGGAAACAGAGGGGGAAGACTTCACAGAGCCTTTTACATATCATTATTTCAAATTTTACTTCTCAGGATATTGTGTTCTACAGGAGATACACACATATATATTTGAATTTCTGTCTTAACTGGAAATCAGTTTAGTCTGTAAACTTTTGGTTTTTTCCTAGTAAGCTAGGTTTGAATAAATGGTGACAGTTCAGGGTAGGAGATAAGATGTATGGATGCATCAGGCAGCACTGTATTGATAAAAATTACCCTGAAAAAGACCAGCAGCGTTCACACGTTCAGTTACCTCTTTCAGCTGAGGGGCACTAACAACTTGCTGAGGGACAGGGATGCTCAAGCTACCCATCAGCCGCAGCTGATGTGTTCATTGACTCAGTGGAAACATCCCTTGCTAATGTCAGA
Organism: Sagittarius serpentarius; assembly: GCA_034782735.1. Lineage (NCBI taxonomy): Eukaryota > Metazoa > Chordata > Aves > Accipitriformes > Sagittariidae > Sagittarius > Sagittarius serpentarius. Next base: position 15,209,821 of record JAVKLA010000047.1, on the reverse strand, counting down.
GGACACTTGTCTTTTTATAGCTTCCCTGGCCATGATTGTTCATTCTAAATACTAGTTTCGGTTATAAAGATCCTACTCTCATTTTTAATATTCTTCATTTTCAAAATCAAATAAGAATAATAGAATTCGGCTTATATTTCCACAGTAGGTCCCATTTAAAGAAAAGCATTTGAGGCGGTGTTTAAATTCAGCCTTATTGAAAACAACACATATACACGTTTTTAACATTAATATAAAAATGTCCCAATAGGAATAATTTCCTGAGTGGGAACTTTAATCTCTACCAAGTATTTGGTAGAACTCAAAACAGGATGATCATGTGGCACTTTTATTTTGCATCAAAAATTTGCATAATAAAGGATAAACTGACAAAAGAAGTTACTTAAATCAAAAATGAGTTAGCCAAATTTTTGAAATTTATCCTTAATATGCAGGGGAGAGAAAGTATTCATGAAGGCCTTTGGGGATTTCTGTGAAAAACAAAGACTACATGAAAAGTTGGCAGTTTTGTTAATTTTTTCACCCTGTGTTTCTATGAACCCATTCACATGCATTCATAAACTTTATTTGTCTTTCTATGAAGCAATTAGAAAGCTTCCAAAGTGGAAAAGAAAGTACTTTATCAATTAAGTATCATTTTCCATTTCCTTATTTATGATCCTGTGGCTACTAAGTGTCAATAATTTCTGCTTTACTACAATGTCACCAGGAAGATTGATTGTGCATGTCACCTCAATATAAGAAGATTTAAATGGAAAACATACACTTGCAACACTACCAAATTCACTTTTGCAAAAAAGAACAACTCAATTATATTTTTTAAAATACGAGTTTTAAGATGCATCACATCTCTTTTCAGATGAAAGCTCTGACTTTTCCTTCAACATTTTTATTAACATCGCTGTAATATTTGTAACTATGCACACAGCAAGCATCATACTAAAAAAATATTATTATTGTTATTGTTAGAAGTCAAGCACTTAGAAGATAGGAAGTGCCAAGATCAAGATTGCACAGAAAAATTTAAATCATCTGCCTGTGCTTTATTCAGTGGATAAAACAGATGGTGGTTAGGGAACTTATCAACAATTATTTTTCAGTTTTTTTTCCAAACTCTCCTCCAGAAGAAGCCATCCCCTTTCTGATGAGAAAGGTACCTTCCTATTTCTGACGTATTTGTGTCTTAACACTTCAGTCACTCAGTTTCCACATGTTTACGGAGACACTTTAGTCCTCCGTTCAGCACTGGTATTTTGACAGGCTGGCATGTGCAGAATGGTTCAGGTTTTGGTGTTGCCAAGCCTGAAATGGGATTCTCTGATTATTTGGGGGAATGGCTTTTTGACCAGTGAGGTGCCGTCCTTTGGGTATGCTCAAGGCACATTGAGAAGAAAGGACTGACACTGTTTCGAGGAGGTTGCCTGCTCCACTGAGTTGTGATATCGAGGACTAAAAATGAGTGCCTGCTTCAGGAAGGATATGAGCCTTAGTTTCTAAGACAGTGCGCTATGGAAGTTGTTTTTTCCTCTTCTGGCCCAGTAAATATTTCTTTCATACAAAGATGTGGGGAAGAGGCTAAGGAAGCCAGGGCTGAGGGATGCTCAAAGAGATAAGTTCACGTTCCTGTCCCAAATTGATAAAAGCATGAAAATGCAGATCCTGGATCCCAACTGAGCACCTCAATCAGGATTATTGGGTATTCTGGCTTTGTGCCATCTCCCTGCAGTATAATTGCAGATGGAAGAGGCCTGAGCTGCTGAAGCAGCTGTCTGTCTTCAATGTCTCACAACTGGCTGGCACTGATACTTCTCTAAGTAAATGCTTTCTGGAAATGCCTTTGTCAGGCCTCTCACTCACCTGTGTGTATACGGGAAGAACAGATACCAAATGCAAGGCTGAGGATACCTCTGCAGAGAGTGTGCAAAAGCACCGTGTCTTGCAGGATCTGATTTATTATTCCTGTCTCAGATTCCTCAGTGTATCATTATCTGCATGGGCTATCCTGCATTTTCACAAATGTTGAATTTGTCACTGCACTTCCTGGAGAAGTAATTTCCAAGTGGGGAACCGTGGCACGGAGAGATGAAGGTGACCTGTTCTCAGCAGTGTCAGATTCCCTGTCCTCTGCTGCAGAGGGTTACTCCCAGGAGGGCGAGGAAGGTGGAAGAAAGATCTGCAGACCCTTAGGTTCCCATCTCAGCAATGGAAGGGACTTTTAGTGAAGGGATGACTATGAGGAGCAAGGCAGAGAGCCTGTGGCATGCTCCTGCCAGCCTGCTCTCTGCAGTTCAGTTACAACCCAGAACAGAAGTATTCTGTATCTCGACCTCTTCTCATATCACTGTAAGACTGAAAAGAACAGAAGAACCTAAGAACCGGCCACTGGTATTTAGGTTATCCTGGCTTGATTGACATGTAACACATACCACAAGTTGTCCTAAGGACTTGTAGGAATGAAAGGATTTAACTTTTTGGGATGAGGAACAAAGTTTGGAGGAAGCTACATATAAGATCATAGTAATTCACAAGTGGAGATTGTGGTTAATAGTACAGTGGATACTTTGTTTTCACACTGAATACATTTTGTGACCATATAGTGTTCAGTATGATAATACTTTATAGTAGTGTTTTCTAGCAGCGTAAATTGTATTTATCCCTTACCCTGGAAACACAATACACTGTGCCCCATTACTCATATAGGGGTGTCTGTTATAGACAATTATATTCTTTACCTTCTTGGGAAAATAACCTAAACAAAAGCTTTCTACCTGTTTCAGCATCCTTCCCTCTCCTTCTTTTTTCCTTCAGCCTTTCTCCTATATTTCTACCTCAAATATATATAAAGGTCATATGCTTTTTTACTGCAAAATGAATGAATCCTGGTACAATGTAATCCTGAATCTAGAATCTTGACCCTATTGTTTTATGAGATCTGAGGCCTCCTTTCAGGTCTGGTTTTCTACTGGCTTCTTTGACATGCTTCACTAGACCTAATAGCTCCCTATTACCAGTTACAATTTAGCATCTGAGCCAGGAGCTGGAGGAAAAAGGGAAAAAGGAGTGTAAATTATACAGAGTTGCTGTGAACAAAGGTTTTATTTCTCCTGAGCACAACCCTTTGATAGGAAAACGGGGGAGACAAATGTGTTGCTAATTTAATTAAGTAGTATGAGATGGCAGGGTCCACAGATGCCATTTAGGACTGGATTAATCAAGAGCAGGTGATGAAAATGAATAGTCACACATAATGTTAGCATTTTTAACAATCCGACACAGTCTAATGGAATCAAGTGTTATTTAACAACAGGGCTCAGTTTTGCTTGCTAATCCAAATTTATCTGTGCTTTCACCCTGCACATTCATGTGGATCAAGAACTCCATTTCCTCTAATTCCCATTAATTTTCTGGGGTGTTTTTAGTTATTCAACATTTTGCACAACATGTTCATGTCCCCTTGTACTGCACATGGAAAGAAGCACAGTGAGGGCTGTGGAAGCATCGCATTCTAGTTGCTGAACAAGTTTAACGTGGAGCAGGTAAACACCTTTTCACAGCTGAAAGGCTGTACTTACCAGTATGAAACCTTTCTTTTCCTCCATGCATTCTGTTCTAAATGTGCAGAAAAGATCCTGGTCATTTGTTTCCTTATAGAATCAAAGCTTGAAAATGTTTTTGTTCATAAATTTTGTGACCACCTACAGCTATTTAACAGAACTCTTCCAGCGTGGCTTTATCTTTCCTGGCAATAGCTGAAGAATGGAATTTAGTAAAATCTTCAGTCTGCTCTCCCGTGAAAGTGTTACTAGATGAAGACTGAAACTTCTGTCAGACTGAGAACAAATCTAACTGCATATTAAGTCACACTTTCCCAATAAACAGTTTTCAGCCAGAATAAATTCTGTGCCTATAATTTCCCTGCTTGCAAAGGGGTGGAACGTAGAAATCAGAACTGTGTCCATTTGTGGTCTTATACCTGCAAACAGGCTGTGGCCTCAACAAACACATTAACTTTACAGAGCAGTGGGTGTACAGCTCGTTCCTTTACTCCTCTGACAGCCTTTGACACAGAGGAGAGTGTGTAGGAAAGTGCTATGACATCTGTTTCTCATCCAGTTGTGCAGAGGGGGTATAAAGACCCTGTCACCTATACTAGGGCCCTGAAAGCTTTATAACCTATTACTTCTTTATGTGGTGCCATAAAAGGAAACCAAATCCTGTCCAACACAAGACTGACAGAGCATTCTGCAGTATTCCTAGTTTTCAAAGTCTGAGCTCTCTTTGCCCTTTTAATGGACGGATTTATTGCACTTCAGAGTGCAATTTCCCATTAGTTGTTATCAGGACTGAGGGGAGCTTCTTTATGTCACAGGGAGAGAGAACTACTCCATTAGGTGCTTTACATTTTGTTGCATTTACAGAGCCTTGCCAAGCTTGTTTTCTAAACCTTATGAAAATCAATTACAAACAGACATGTCTCGGTTGCCATCTTTTAATATAGCTATTCTCCAATCCCTGAAGTCTCTTTAGAAGAGAGACTTCTGTGTGCCATAAAAATACCTGTGGTTTTAAGTACCTGTGGGTTTAAGTACCTTTGAGTATTAACAAATCCAACACAAGAAATTCAAAGACACATATGCATTCTTTCCAGTGAGCATCCCCAGGATGACCTACCTAGTTCTGCATAGTGGTCTTCGGCTCTCTGGTTTTTCAGGTGAACAGGTTATTTGTCAAAGTACTCCTGACAGAGAGGAGAGAATACCAGCAGGGAGAAAAAATACACAGCTTCACAGAAAAAGAACCCCAAAACACAAGCAGCAGAACCCAAAGCCAATGTGTGTTTATATGAATGTGGTTTTATACCAAAAAACCTGCAGGACCACAATAAATTTCAGGATTTTTTGCCATCTGTGTCTGAAAATAGCACTATGAGACTTAAAACTTCAGTAAATGTGCTGTGAGGCATTGAGCAATAGTGGATCAGGGGTGTCCATGCCCAGCTGCCGGTCTTTCCCTTGCATGGTGGTAAATGCACTATAGTCCTCAGCTGATTAAAACTCACCACTTGGGATAATCTCTTCAGCTATTCCTGACCTCAGTGCCTGTTTATATATTTTTGCCCTGTAGTTACTCCTGTAGCATCTTAAGTTGCTCCAGCCATATTGCCAGAACTTGTCTGCAATATCCATGAACTTGGGTGTGTTTATAAAGCTGCTGTCATATTTGCAGAAATTACCACATCTTCCTGCTCGCTGTTGCCCCCAGGTGAGACATCACAACTCAGAGAACAAGTACTCAAGAGACTTCTGCTTCAATTCAGTGCCAGGATTTTTACTTAGCGCACCTCTCTTACTTTTCACTGACCCAGACTAGAGTCACTGGTGTAGGCTGGCAATGTCTTAAACTGCCATAGCTGCTTTGCATACATGACAATGACCTGAGATTAAATGATTAACTAGTCTTCTTCTCGGAGAGCAGAAATAAGGAAGACTCAAGTGGAGATGGTGTGATCAGCTTTGGTGCTTTGGTTCTAAAAGCTTCATCTAGAGCTGGTAGTTTAGCATTGAGATTTGTAAGATTCGTGGGGAGCGAGTGATGAAGGAGAAGGAATTCCTATATGCCTGTCCTGCAGGCTCATGCTGGAGTGGAGAGAGAAACCGCTTTAAGTTGGAGGGAGAGGGGAGAGAAGGGATTACAGAAAGTATTTTCTGTCTTTTGCTCTAATTAGGCTTTCAGAATAACACCCATAAAGCTCAGCCTTTTTTTTTTTTTTAAGTGCTGATACTTTCTCAAGTATGTTCACTTTTAGAGACGTGATCTTGTGCATTTCATCCCTGTTCGAAGGCAGGGTTATATTCTGAGGTACGTTTGGGTTTTGTAATTAAAAATTACAGGTAAAATATTTAGAATACTTCTGAATTATGGAATATTTTTGTTTTACAAATGGAAAAGTGTAACCAATAGTCTTGTTGCATTTTATATTAAAACCAGCGTTAAATTATAATAAAGGAAAAAAAGTTAAAAGAATTACAGTCTGGATTTATGTATATGTGTTGAAGATTAATGCCTTTGCTTAATTTGAGTTGAAATATATATTCTGATAAGGTGTTAAATTTAGTTCTGAGCGTGCTCATCTGGCAACCATGAATATGTTATAACAAAGTGTAATTAACCCTCTCTAACCCATTTCCTTTTTAATTTTTTCCTTTTTCCTTTTTTTTTTTTTTTTTTTTGGCTGAATTTATAGCAACTTACAGGAACTTGCAGGCAGGTGCAAAGACACTTTTCCAGGGTGGTGTGGTTTAACCCCAGCCAGCAACTCAGCCCCACGCAGCCGCTCAGTCACTTCCCCCCCACCCAGTGGGATGGGGGAGTGAATCGGAAAATAAAGTAAAGCTCATGGGTTGAGATAAGAAAAGTTTAATAGGACAGAAAGGAAGAAACTAACAATGACAATAATAACAACTATAAACTGACAATAATAATAAAAGGATTGGAATACACAAGTGATGCACAGTGCAATTGCTCACCACTCACCGACCGATGCCTGAGCTGCGCTCCTCCCCTCCCCCGAAATGGTCATGACGTCCCATGGTATGGAATACCCCTTTGGCCAGTTTGGGTCAGCTGTCCTGGCTGTCTCCCCTTCTCCCAACTTTCCTGTGCCCCTCCAGCCTCCTTGCTGGCTGGGCATGAGAAGCTGAAGAGTCCTTGACTTAGTCTGAACACGATTTAGCAACAACTGAAACCATCAGGGTGTTATCAACATTCTTCTCATACTAAACTCAAAAGACAGCACTGTACCAGCTAGTAAGAAGACAATTAACTCTATCCCAGCTGAAACCAGGACACAGGGGAACTTACAGTTTCATAGAAGTGCACAAGCAAATTCCTTTATGTGTGTTCTCACTCTGAAAAAGAAAGGTGAGAAAATCATGAGAGTAAAGAGTTTAGTGTTTCCACAATTTTGAGGTCTGTCTGTAATTGTTTTACATTATAAAGATCTGCAAATTATCACCCAGACTTAACCAGATGGGTGGAAAAGTGGATGGATGAAAATAAGGGTAGAATGAAGATAATCAGAAGATAGCAGTTAATGGGTCAGTCTTTGCCTCCAGGCTGGTAATCAGTGGGGTACTGCCAGGGTCTCTACTAGGGCCTGAACTCTTCAACGTCTTTAACAATGACTTGGAGGAGATGAGGGATGGCAGTCTTACCAAGTCTGCAGGTGACAACAAATTGTGAGGACCACTTGCCATGCTCAAGAACAGGACTGCCATCCAGAAATACCCAGGCAGGGTGGAGGAAGGGGCCAAAAGAACCTTGTGGAATACAACAGGGACAAAGATTAGGCCCTGCGCTGGGGAAGGAAGAGCCCCTTGCAACACTACAGGCTGGAGCCTGGGTGCCGGGGAAGCAGCTCTGTGGAGAAAAGCCTGGGGGGACTGGTGGACAGCAAGCTGGGCAGGAGCCAGTGGCATGTCCTGGCAGCACTGACGGCCAATAGCACCATCGGCTATTATCAACAGGGCAATAGCCAGTGGATGGAGAGTAGTGCTTATCCCTCAAAACTCAGCACTCATTAGGTGATGTCTAGAATACTGTGTTACCTTTTGGGCTCCCACTGGAAAAAAGATGTCTTTCTGCTGGAGCAATTTCAGCGGAGGCCCACCAAGATGGTTAGGGTCTGGAGCACTTGCCCTGTGAGGACAGGCTGAGGGAATGGGGCTTGTTCAGACTGGAGAAGAGATGGTTGGGGCAGATTTAACAGCAGCCTTCCATTACCCATGAGGAGCTTATTGAGAAAACAAAGCCAGACTCTGCTCAGTGGTGCTTGGCAAAGCTTTCAAGACTGGATAAAGCCCTGAGCAACCTTCGTCCGACTTCATATATGGCAGGTCCATCCAACCTGAATTTGCCTGTGATTTCATAAGAGTTATCCCTCATTTAGAGCTAATATTTGTTTAAAGATGCTACACCTGGATTAGTAGATAACTGGCCACAGACAAATGTGGTAGTACTCGACTCCTGCTGGTCTCCCAGGGCTCCACAGCTCCCATGGCTCTGCCAAATGCACATAGCAGAGCAGCACAGGCGGGCTTAGAGGAGGAGGCTGCTGTGTCCTCACAGGGCAACAATGGGTGCAGTCACTTTGAGGAGGCTACTGAAGTCTTCTCCCCTTAAAGATAAATACTTAAATAGTATTGTTTGGCCTTCCCATCCCACATAACAACTGGGAAATACGTAGTGAATGCACCTAGTGCCTACGAATGTCAATAAACAGTGAGAATAGTGTTGAAAGGATTATTGTGACATATGTGGAAAAAGTAATAATCTCATTCATTTGGCATTCTAAATATTGAATTTCTTGCCTTTTTAGTAAATTAATTGAGCAGCTTTACCACTGCAACCACGATGGCAAACTTATGTAGACTCCTGGTCCAAAGTTCTTAAGAGGTAAAGGTCATCCCTGGGATGTGAGTATCAAAGAGACATTAAAAGGCAGCTGATGTTTATCCCAGTCCCCTTTACCATTTGCCTTATGAATGACTACTCCAAAACAGAGCTGTATTGCACTAGGGGCAGCAGGGAAAGAACAGTGAAGTGACCAAAGCTTCCCACCCTCATACTGTGCACAAGGCACTGAGGAAAGAAATAAGGATCAAACAGAAAAGATGGAGTGAGTAAATGCTGATGTAGGGGAGAAAAAAAGGAGGCAGGCAATGTAGAAAATAGCATGACAAATTCATGGTTTCCTTCAGCTGAAGAAATTTTCAGAAATAAGTATAAGGTAAATTATAAAAATTCCACTCAATATATAATCATCCATTCTCCAGAACACCTTTACTTATGCATTTCTGGCTAGTACCTCTTTTGTACATCTAATTTCTTAGCTGTTGATTCCAGATATTGGTACATATTAAGTACCAGAATATTCTGACTGATGTTTGATAGTAAGTAAAGCACAGTGGAGCTGCAACTAGGAGAGAAAAGCTACTGCAATACACTGCAACTGAAAATTTGTTTTTATCAGGTGAACTGTAGCTGTATTTCCTAAGTAGATAATGTAGTCATGAATTTCATTAACTTTTTTTCCTTTTTCTCCTGCCTAATGAAAATATTCTTTACATCACAGTAAAGGACCTCCCATCCATTAAATGAGTTAGTTGGATCTTGCAGATGTTACAGGATAAAACTAATAAACAAAAAAACCCTAGGCAACCCTACCCCCAAAACAACTTTATTCTCCTTTGCTAAGTAAATCAGTTGATCCAATTAGGTCTAGCACTATGCAAAAACTCCTGATATTTCAATGTTTTCTCAAATGATATATTCTGCCTGTGAGCCATGTGACCTTTGGCTTATCTGACATATCTCTGAAAAATGCACAGTAGAGCCCTTAGTTTCCTCCTGATCAGCACAAGAATGGAAAGAGATACTGAGAAATTTTTTTTGCCTTCGCTTCCGTTGTCTGTTGTCTTACCACTCCTTCCTCTCTTCAGAGGTGATTGTTAGCATCTGAGTTTAGCTCTTCTAGGTTCAGTACCCAGGGTACTTTTGGGAAGCCTAATGGGAATGAACTCTGATGTCAGATGCTTTACCTTAGCTTGCTAAAGTGGAAGAGATACTACAAATTCCAAGCTGCTGAATACTCCAAGAGTGGCAAACCTGGACTGGGTGGCAGGAGCAGGTGTTGCTTTCTTATGAGATAGGACATCAACACAGCTCAAAAGTTTTCAGCATCCTTTAAAGAGCATAGTAACCAGCTGTGTACACAGTATCCCAGTTTGTTTCACTAAGGTAAAATTTTCATTTTTCTCCTTACCTGCTTAGACGTACAAATGTCAGACTCTCTCTAGTGCACTAAGGTGCTGTTCTTGGCAAAGAGGCAGTTCTGCTGTGCCATCCCACGAAAGAGCTTTGTATCACCTCAGGCTTTATTGATCTGAGTGGATGTATGTTTCTAGATCAGTGGGCATCTGCCACAGTAGTAGAAGACCACTCCTTAATTCCCAGTGCCGAAAAGGCTTGCTTTCTTCCCTGCAGAGATGTTGAAGAACAAACCTTGAAGCGATATGTGTGACAACTTCCAAGGAGCCGCCATTTCTCTCCTTTGCCCAGCTAAGATGCCAGCTGTTCTAGGTACAACTCCAACCACACACAAGTTGTTGTTGAGTTTGGGGTTTTTTTTTGAACTGCAAATAAAGTCTGATCTAAAGTGCAAAACAGGGCACCTACGCAGATGTCCAAAAATTCTGTATGTACCTAGGCAAAAATCTGTCTTTGGATTCCTGTGTGGCTTAATGGCACATCTTTTCGCCAAGTTAATTAAGAAGTATATATAAATGTACTTGAGGCCTGTTAGGAATCAGCAGAGCTGTAGAAAATCCCAATGAGGAGTTTTTGTCTCATAGCTTTAGCAATTGCATAATTATGTAATTGTTATATTTCTTTGTTTAGCATGTGCACTGTGGTCTCATTAATCAGTACGGCAATACTAAAATGGCCATGATTTCCACCAGCGCGATAAGACATGTAGGCTGCTACATTCATAGGGATAAATTGGTTATTTTACTAAGTCTCAAAGGGTGAAGGCTTGGGGGTTTTATTTTAACGTTTGTCACATGATCTCGCTGCATGACATCGCAAATCTCCCATCTCTGCTTTGTTGGCCTATATGCATGAATAATTTTCCCAGTGCTTGTTTGTAGCCGAGCGGGAGAAAGGGAGAATTACCGCCGTACAATCTCTTGTTGTCGGCGATCAGCATTCCGATGGTCTGAGCTGGCTTACAACAGTGTAAAGACATCAGTGGCATGTGTTATAATATATTGAGCATTGTACTCCTGAAGAACGCACGAAAGAAAGAACATTGTTCTACTAGGGAGCAATTCATCGGGTTTTTCCCAGAGACTCTTGGGTCAAGTTTTTATAGGCCTATTTGATTTTCAAATTCTTTTTCCCCCTTTTTCCTCTCAGTGAGCCATAGTGTCCAAACTTGTCTACATTTACTTCCCATGTTTTGTGCATGGTAGATGTCCTTTAAAAAGAGTATCTCAAATAAGTCTTTATTCTTGTTTTGTTGGCTCTTATTCTGTGTTTTCATGAACTCTGGCCCTGGCCATGGCAACTGCAAGAAAAATGTTAACATTGATTGACAGGATTAAGAAAGCCTCCATGCCTATCCGCATTTCAAACACTTTGGGAACAATGGTGTTTGGTGTGATTGAATTAATGAGATATCGCGGACTGTCAAAAGAGCACACATACTTTACATAAACCTGATTATCTTTGCATGGCAGAAATGAAAAAAAGGAGGGAACAGAGGTTTGGCTTTCACTCATACCTCCAAAGGAGCCATCAAAGTGTGTGCCCTGGCTCAGAGAGTGATGTGCCCGCTCAACTGGCCTGCCCTCCCTTTCTCTCCACATACTGCCTGGCTCTGCTTAGCATACATCAGCCATGGGCTTTAACAAGTCTATTCAGGCGACTGGGCCCAAAACAACACTCTTTTCACAACTCAGCACCTCCGTGCTGATTTTTTTTTTCCTAGGGATCTATTGTTTAACTTGAACTAAGCATACATTTCAACAATTAGACCTGAACTGGCTCCTACCGCCCTAGCTTAACCCCAAAGAGTGACATCAGTCATGATACAACATACATTTTGAGAGGTGAGCCACAGCTGGTGCTTACTTTTAGCAGTAGAATTACTGGCGAGAGAAGGAAGTTTCATAGGGAACCTCTTCCCACTTAAGTGTTTAAATGATATTTCTATCCTCTGGGAAATGTTCCAGCAGGCACAATAATATGGTGAATAAATACAATTCATTGAAGTAGTGCTGCATTTTAGTATAAGCTATTTTTTTCACAAGAGGACACCATGGATTAAGAGGCTCTGAAATGAAATGTAATCCAAAAGCTGAAAGGATTCTACCTACCTACATACCTGTCTGTCTATCTGTCTACTTACCTGTCTTACAACCTCTCTAATCATTTTACATGGTCGTTATTACCACAGATGAGCATTGCTTCCCCAAACGTATGCAGCACTGGCTTACTGAAAATAATGTTTAATGAAGGTGGCATTTGGTTAACTGCATAGTTTATATCAGGCCTTTCAAACTTTTTGAAGCGAGTAGTCACTTTTTTATTGAATTAAACTCCTTAAATTTAAAAATCTAGCTGAATTTTTTTTCACTTCAATCATGGTTCATATGCAATTTTTTTTCTTCTAAAAATAATATTCTCTCTTTTTTGTGCTAAATCCAGTTAGACAAAATGCAGAAAATGTTATGTATCCAAAAGGCTCTTGTTAGAAAGGCATGACTGACAGTATTTCTAGCTCTACTGGAGTAAAGAGATGCTGGGAAACCCTCAAAAAAATTGTACGTACGAGAATGTCCAGTCTGTTTCTGCAGACATATGAAGCATAGATAATTTAAATGCAGTTTAAATGAGTGACCAAACTTTGCTGGTTTACTTGCATCTACTCAAACCTCTAGTCCTCCCAAGATCCTATCATTATGTTACTTCTCACCCAGCAGGAAAATGTACCTGTTATGTATACATGAAATATAATATTCATTGCTTTTTTAGGATCCTTGACTCACTTATATCATACTTTAGATCTTAATAAGTAAGCAAGGTATGTTCTTTGTCTGTGGAACTTCTGTAGTAATGGTGCTGAGCTGAAAATTATGAGATTTGGTGGCCAGATACAGTATTTCTGCCTTTCCTGCTTTATGGACTTCTTCCCTAAAACCTTGTAGCACTCCTGCAAGCTTTGGTGTTTCTGTGTTGTGATAAATGATTAATTTTCACTAAGGATTTTGAAAAACACTGTAAGCATACAGAAGTTTCAAATCACCTGGTGGCACGTGTTGAGCGTTGCTTTGTAAATCACTAAATAATTTATGGCAAAACTCATTTTAACACGTGTGCATATTTTCTGAGGCCATGGATTAGTGACAGGCCTATCATAACAGATTAATGATTCAGATCAAAGAAAAGGAGTAGAGCACTGCACTGTGAAGTCGCAAAACAACATATTTCCCCCCAAAGCTTAACCAGTAGATGTCTCTGTTTCACAAACCCTGCCATGGTACCAGCTGCCATATCCTCCCAGTTACATCTCCTGCATCTGTCTTTTTAGTACAAATTCACCTTTACATAAAAATGGCAAGCTGATGTGAGGAAGCTGGTATTTTGAAGCCTGTATAAAGTTGTCTGACTACTCAAGATGTTTGAAATTCAGATGTGCACATAATAAGCAGTAGAGACTGAGACAGCCGGTGAGTTGGAGCCTCTATAGTAACTGACTCGGCATAATCAGACCGCTTTGCACTACATGACAGGGTCTTGGTGTTACCATCATTTGCCCCTTTTTATTGACAGAGCACAACCAGGATTTATGGGACTTATATACAGCAATAGGTAGGGATGCCACCACAGCTTGCTCAAGCTTATGCTTCTTGGTTTTTCCCCTCCATCTTGTTATCTGCACTCTGGCTAGTACGGCTTCCCCTCAATGCCTCACACACTCATCTGCTCCTTCTGAACTCTTTCTCCTCCGGTCCTGTGACGCGGAGTGCAGCAAGGGGAGCTCCAGCCCTCCACTGGAGGAGGGCAGCTTTCCTTCTCCAGTCTTAAGAACTTGTGTGCCCAAAAAAGAAAACCTGTGCAGAAAGAAGCTGGACAGAGAGGTGTCCTCGGGAGAGGGACAAGAGGGAAGGAGGACTAAGTGTGATGGCATAACCCTGCAGTTTCTTCACATCCTTGAGCTGCTGCCAGCCTGCAGTGCCTTCTGCAGAACACCTTGCTCTGTGCAGCATGGAGCAGCTTCACCTTCCACAGGGTGACACTGGCCTCCTTTCTCTCCCAGGGAGGAGGAAGAAGTGGCAGTACTGCCTGCTTCTCCTGCTGGGAGCTCTGCCAAGGAGTTAAAAAATGTGTTCAAGCAGTCCTTTAAATTCACAGGGGCAATTACATGTCTATGAGAACAGCAACATAAAAGAAGAGTGCATGAAAGATGGCAACAGTGATTTCTGCTTTTGCGAACACAGGTATTGTTGATCTTTATGTAGACTTCAGAACATCTTTCCTGCTCACTTAAGAGTAAACATTCAGCCTACCCTGTAATTTACTTTCAGCTTTCTGAATGAATATTGCTTGCTTTTCCTTCTCACTTTTAGCAAATTTGCAGTAAAATTATGCTTTTCATTTATTAAAACTATTGTAAGTTGAAATGTTAACACCTTTATTCTTGGTATAAACTAAATGTAGGCCTTTTCCTCATCAAATAAATAATTTCAATTTTGGTAAAGCCTGAGGTTGAGGATTCATAACTGCATTAAGCTAACTAGAGTGTGGTCTGCTGTCAAAGTAGGTAATTCCATTCTACCCTCCGCCTTGTCTCGCCACACTTTTCTGCCACTTCTTCTGTGTCAGCACTAGCACTAGCATGCAGGCATGCCCATGGTGAGCTGGATCACTGCCCCCACCTGCTTCTCCCCCGGCTGATATCAGGACAGAGAATGTGACAGGTACACCTGGCTGGAGGTTGGATGGAGGTGGGATTTCAAGATTTTAATTGCAGGTTTCAGTTAGATGAGCCTAATGCAATGGTGGAACCCCAGCCCAAGAGAGGAAGTCTTTGAATGTTGCAAAGGTGCATGTTTAAGCATGCGTAATTAACAGCTGTAACTGTTGCCATTCCACCCAAGCAGAAACCTTTTAGTTTTTTCTGCCATCTTTTTTATAGGTTCTTTGCTAAAGAAGAGAATAATTTCCATTCTGTGTCTTTCAGTATAGAAAGTGTTATAATCTATACTTTTTCCAAGACATAGGCAAAATTTTAATAAAAACATGAATAGGAAGGCAAACTACACAGTTTCTGTACTAGCTAAAAATTCTTCTTATTACTGTACAACAAATTTGTGTAATAAACCACATAAGAAGCATTGGCAAGTAGCTAGGAAAGCAAGTAACAGAAAGAGGCAGAAAATGTGAGAGAAATAATGACAAACACCTTCTTCCAAGTTTGTTGTGTCTGCCTTTGTTTCATCTTGGTCCCGCTTCGTATCTTGCACAGCAAATTTATTCCTTTATCCTGAGTCACTATCATGCACATGCAACCTTCCAGCAGCAAGCAACTTACCAGCCCCTCACCCCTGACTCAGGCCTCCTTCTGGTGTAACTTGGCCAAACTCCTCTTGCAGCTTGCACGTAGCTCACTGTGCCATCAGAGTAGGAACGATTTCTGCTGGTAGAGTACCCTGTGAGAACCGTGCAGGCTTCTTCCATGCATATCGCTACTGCTAGTCTTCATGTCCCCTCTGTCTTCTTTCATGAGTAGGAAACCTTTCTTTCCCTTATCCTGACACCTATTTCTAATGTATTCTCCCATGTGTGAGTTTAGTTAAGGCCTAACTACAGGAAAGAGTTGAGTTCATGGTAAGCTTACCTTTATTGAGTGATCCTGCTACCTTTGCTCTGAAGTAGATGTGTCAGTATGTTGTATTAATACTCAGGTGGCTGAGTAAAGGCTACCGCCAATGAGTCTGGACTGCCACTAGCAAACACCAGCAGATGCTGAGTAATGCTTTAAAGCATATTAATTAAAATGCGCTGGCTAACATATTATAAAACATCACTTATTTTCCTAATCCTGGCAGACCCTTTAAGCCTCATCTCCAGTAATATCCTGACCCAACAGCAGTTCAGCAACAAAAGTCCCATTTACCTCAGGGCACTCACAATTTCATTAGGCTTTCTAGGGAAAGGCAGAGAGCATGCCTAACAGCATGGTCTTCCTGCCACTTCCCCATTTTTCTAATTATTAAATCAGCTAGTACAGAGTTAAGCATCATGGATGAACAGAATTTGTTAGATTTTAAAAAAATTTGCAATACAGTTATAAATTTTCCACTACAAAGGTCACAAGTCCTCTACTGTCAAAGATATTTAGTGTCCTTATCTTTAAGAAATGTGATCTAAGGCCCAGAAGAGAAATTTAGAAGACCGAAAATTAAATTGGGCATCATAATTATTTCCCTTAAATAATGAACAAATGTCTGCATATTCCAGGTGGTGTTCATTTCTAGTTACACCCTCCTAATGAATTTCCACATTTTCAATTTTTCAGCAAACTTTGCAATAAAATTTTTAAAAGAAAGTAATTTTGTGTTAAACCTTACTGATTTTACAAAACTCTGCACTAAAAATTTTTTTCTCTAATGACAAGGTATGTAAAACAATTGACTAAATGTACTATATATTTCTTGATTTAGATTATGACTTCCTGATCATATTTCCTTCTGGCTTAAATATAGCAGTCTTAATTTTAAGTCTGGCAACATTCAGAAGTTAGGAGTTCTCCTTAATAGTGATGGTTGCACTTTCCTTTTCAACTTCATTTTGAGGCGCATTCTTTGCACTGCAGATTCAGTATCCTTGAGTAACTGGAAATCATTAATAAATATAATTATCACGAGCAGTGCTGGAACAGGGCAAGCTTTAAGGTTAGTACAATGCTCTGGCAAAGCATGTTTGACTGGATGAAAAAGTTTACGGAGATTAACACCCACAGAGCTGGCCCACTGGTAGGTTGTTGCAGGTTAATGGAAATGTGTGGCAACAGGCGGCAACGTTAGCAGGGTCTTTATCTTTAGGTCTCATAAATATTCTCCTTAACCCCTGCTAACACCCATGTTTCAGGCTTTTCTAGAAAGAATTAGAACAGCTAGCTCCATGGTTATTGTTAGGATTAGGCACGTTCGGTTCAGGGTTTCCCCCCTCCTGCTATTAGTTCAGAGTTGCCCAGCTTTTTGGATGTTTATTTTGAGCCTGTATCAAATGTTGTGATATGCTGATTGCTGATTCTTGTCTCTTAAATAAAGCAAGGGAAATTAACAGCAAGTTCCTGGGCTGTAAAGAACTGACCTCCGAACATTTTTTTGAAATGTAGTGCTCTATTAAATAAAGCTATGAAATGCTGATACTGAAGGTTCATGCCTTTCTGTACTGAAAAGTCAGTTTGGTCATTAAGTTAAATTTAAAAGGAGTATGAGCTTCTTGTAATCATATACAAGTTTATTGCTCTTTTCAGGTTTTGTCAGTTTCTTTGTATATTAAACCATAGAGACTTTATTCTTTAGTAGATTGAAAATGGAGCTGGGAAGGGGTTAAAGATCTTCGTTGACTGCAATTTCTCAATCAGCCTCAGGAAGCCTCAGGTCAACTTTGCTCATAAAACTCTGCACAAATATTTCTTTTTCTATCAGAGGAATTCTAATTCCACACACAGACCGGTGCCACTCAGATTATTACACATTATTAAAAATTAATTTAAAAAAATGGTTTGGTCCCTGTAATCTCCTGTAGAACTGTTAGAACCCAAGGTTTTGAAAAAATCAATCCCATAATAGTAAAATAAATACTAAATATAGTCCTTTTTCCTGCTGTTCTTACTATTTCTCTTATGCCTCAGTTTTGAAATCTTTGCTCTTTTTCCATCTTGCACGGTATAACTGACTATTTTACCTCTAGCTACAAGACTACCCTTATGAAAAAAAAGAAAATTCATGTGGAACTTAACAGGGATAAAAACCGGCTATAGCGATTAATAGGTTTCCATAGAAATTACTCTAAAAAACATATAATTTAATAGAAACTTTAATATAAGATGTGAAAAATCACTCCCTCCTGTGGTAAAACATGTAAGAAGATGGGCTCAAGAGAAAAATACTTCTGTTGCAGAAACACTGTTACACGGTGTGGCTATGGGGTTGGAGTTGCCTGTCTCCCATAGAAGAGGACTTTGACCAGAATTATCCAGACCAATCTGGCAGCTTGCAGGGAAAACACCTTATGTCCTGCTGCTCCGAGGTACCAGGTGTCCAGGGGAGATACATCAAAAAGAAACTGGTCCTTCCACTGCACCCGGGTGCCGGTTTTCATTCACCTCTCCTCAGGCCGAAGCTGTCCATCCGAAAAATGCCATATGCCCAGCCACGTCCTAGTGTGACGGACAGCAGGAGGGCTTGTTACGTGCCTGTGTTGGCACCACGTCCTGTGTGACTGCAAATCCCCGTGTGCAGCCGGGAGAGGTTTTCGGGGTGCTCAGCTTAGGGGTAGGGAAAGAGAGAAGCAGAAGGCAGGGTGCCTGCAGAGCGGGGATAAGGAGACCAGGAGGAGTGGGGGAAGCAGTGGGGGGGGCACCCTGCAGCATGACATAGACCCGTAGCCGTACTCCAGGCAGGAGTGGTCACAGGCGGGTTATCCTCACAGAAGAGAATGTGGGGGGTTGTGTTACTCAGGAAACAATTGCCGGCTGCTAAACTGGGGAAGAAGGGAGCTGTGGGTGAGGAGCAGGAGATTTCTTCTTCAAATATTTTTTTGCCATTGTCTTCTCCTCTGACTCTGCTTGAACCATGTCTATTTTCACTGTTACCTTACTCTAATTTGTCTTTTAATAAAACCTAGCCCTTTGGGGTATTTGTGTTCCTGCATTATAGCAGAGATGGGACCGTTCTACTTCATGACTCTTGTGAATTTGGGATCTCAAATACACCCAAGTAGACATAAGCTTCTAAGTATACCTACTGCTGGTTCCAGCCTGGCAACAACCCATATGCATATATATGGGCCCAATGAATGCTGGTCCCAAGCTGAGGATTGTTTGAGACATTCTTTTCATCCAGCTGTGCCACTTGCTTGTTTTCTGTAAATAAAAAGTTTACAATTCTCACTGTATTCCACAGAAATCTTGTGTGTATGTGGAAGCGCAGTTAAAGAGTAATTTAGTGCATCAACAAGCAGGTGGAAGTCCTCTACCCCTCTGAAAGGCTGTTTACTTTTTTATATGTACATGTTAATAAGTGTATTAAATATAAATATGAACAACATTTTTCATTAGCAGTACTAGACAGTTGTCTTAACAAAAGTAACGGTTACTTGTAACTTTATCCGATGTCAACTTTTTGAACAAGTTTTCTGTGCTAGTTTACCTGACACCTCCGTAGGAATAAAAAAACCAGAAACAGAGTTTGTTTATGCTAAAACATTATGAGAGCAATTTCTTAGAGCAATGCATGATAGCAGAGGTCTTGGCCTTACAGAAAGCTTTTCCTACAGCGGAATACAATAAAAACATTGAGGTGACAGATTTCTCATTTCTTTATATTTCTTCATATCAAATTCTGATCATTGTGCTAATTTGGGTGCTCATCAGAGCAACTTGTATTGGAGGCCAAGAGAACAGAATGGATGAGGCAGAGCAGAGCCCTCAGCTCTGCAAAAGGAAGGGGGATATGGTTTCTGGAAGAAGTCTAGTGCTTTCCCAGAGAGGACCAATGCACATGTAAGCAAACTATACATCACTCAGAATTGCACAAATGGGACTACCTGTTTAGCTGATCATTTACAACATTTGATACTTTTCAAAAAGGTCAATGTTTGAAAGATGCTGGCAGATAACACAAATTCCTAAGCATCTCACGGAGTTCCTGCCTTAATAATCACCTGCATAGTAGTCAGCAGTTTGTGACAGTGAGTAGGTTTTTACAAGTCAGGCTGTATACTTGTCTGTTGAACTTTTCAATGTGTATGCTTAAAGTACTATGAAACAAGTCCTATCAGGATTCTAAAAGCGGAAGAAATGAGTAGATACACAGTAAATAATATCAGGTATGTTGATGACCCAGCAATTTTTTGCTACAATTTCCAGTGCAATGCACTGAACACTGTACTTTCAAATCAGGTGAGGAAATAAGATCATCCCAAAAGGGAGCAAATCTAAAAAGTAGGAAGGCTGTGTCATTTGATAGAAACAGGATAATTCCCAAAATCAATAGTCATATTGCAGAAGCAGCAGATGAATTAAAATTGAGTGTGTTCAACAAAAGGGATATTCTAAAGAAATTGCAATAAAATTAGAAATAGCTCAATGCTTAAACACTCATCCATTCACAAAAGGCTTGGAAAAGGATGGAGTCAAGAAAGCACAAAAGTTTGTAGCAAAACATAATTCTTCCATAGCCCATTCTCCTGGGAGTAAAAATCATGAAAAATAGATGCTGCTCACAAAGAAAGCATGGGAGACTTTTAAAAATGGTGCTGGTGAAGACCTACATATTTCCTGTGTCAAAAAGAAGACAATTTCTATGTTACCAAGGTGGGAGTACAGCACAAACATATGTACTTTGATCATATCAAGTGTAAGGATGCAAAAGACCTCAAAATAGTTAGCGCATATGGAAGAGATATAAAAGACCACCCTTGCAGAGGATGACTAGTGAGAAGATGGTGTGTGACATGATCGGGAGTCAGTTACTTACAACTCAAACAAGAAATGGACTGAAGTGGCTCCCAAATATTGCAGTAAGATGTTACCAATATTTTACATGGATTTTACCTTACTTAAGGGAAGATGAATATCTCTCATATCTCATTTAACTCACTTCTGGTGTTATTCTGAATTCCTGATGGGCTACAAGTCTTGTTGCGCACAGAACCTTTCCAGGCCAGTGGGAATAAAGGTCAGTTCTCTCTATATACATAAATGTAAGCTGGAAATATTGCATGTAAGATAATTTGATCTGATATTCCCATGTATTTTGAACTCTCAAGATATAAAAGGTGATCACTGGCTCAGAGAAGAGGACAAATATTCAAGCAGACGTGAAAGTGACCGTATTCCTAACCAACAATTTGAAGTATCAGACGAAAATACATATTGTCTCAATGCTATTGTTTGCCAGAACTTTTTTCAGAGGACACTTTGTCATTCTGGATAATTTGGTTTAAGGATTGAACTTTTATGATTACTAGTAATATCAGGTGCAGAGAGAGGAGGCATCATGATAGCATCTCTTCCTTCCTGTCCTCTGCAGGGAGGAGGGTCAGGCAGCAGACATAATACAGCTTATGGTGTACACGTAGCAAGCACAAAGAATAGGAGACACGGGTCTGGAGAGTAAATGTGATTAAAGGGGCATATCTGCTATATTTAGTTCAGTTTCAGTGAAGAAAGATGGTCCTTTCTGAACAATTTTTTGACAAACTAGATTTGCTTATGTTAAAGGGATGAATAGTTAAAGTCTGGACAAAAATCCCTTTTGAAGGGAGTACAAAGAGAGCACTTGCTTTGTCTTGTTACAGGAGAAGAAATGTGTTTTGTACTTTGCGTAAGTATTATACCAGAACCAGGTACTGCTGCTGTCTCTACATTGGGAACTTCCCATCACATTTACTTTCTGTCCCTAAGACTTTTTTTTTATTTCACTGCTTGTTTCTTGCCTTATTTCCCCCCCCCGACATTTCCTTGTTCATTGGAACTATTTGTTTTTAATTCACTCTTATCCTCTTTAGAGAACGACAGGCTTGCAGAGCAATTTTTTTACGTTTTAGCAGGCAAGAACTTAGTGCTGCTTTCACTAATATTTTCTAAAGTTTATCTGAACTAGATATGTAATTTGCAATTATAATTTACTAGCAGTGACTTAGTCATAAAATAAGAACCGAATATCCAAATAAACAAAACTTCCCAGGCTCATTTTTCAGAGGGAATTATATGAATGTATTTTATGTGAAAATTTAAAGGAACTGTATTCAGGAAGCACAGATATGTAGCTGCTAACAGTAATATTTATCGCTATTGAATGTATTTGTGCACATAAAAATATATGAGACTTGTTTCAGAAGTGGTTGCCTAACCACTATATTTATGCACAAAAATATGCACAAGGAGTACTAAAATAAACATTTGAACATACATTTTACTCAGCTAGCAATGCATTTCTGATATTTTATTCCTTGTTTTATCATTCAGGGAGAGGGCATAACATTTTAAAATGTGAAACTACAGAGCTATATTTAATGCTTAAAGTCAACTATCTTTCCCTTGGAGGATAAGAAAATTCATTAAAATTTCTATGTATTTTTCTTTCCTCTTTTCCTCACTTTAAATTGTTCTGCACTTGTCTCCTGAAGAAATCATGCTTGTATGGACTTATTCAGGTTATGCTCCTTTTTTTATAAAAGCTATCTGGTGGCTTAGGATCTTTTATTTAGAAGACCATATAAAAAGGCAGATCCTTAGCTTGCATAAGTTATCCTAGTCTCATTGACTTCTATGATGCTCTGGAAATTTTCCCCAGCTGATGTTTGAGTTCCAAATTTCAAACATCCAGTGGGTGTCCACTATTCTTTTTGTTCTGTAGGTCACTAAGTTATAATGAGTAATTTGTTGTTGTTGTTTTAGGAGGTCATGTAGAAATGACCAATCTGAGGAAAATTTCTGAGAGAGGAAGGGACGAGTGATTTGCTCACAGTGAATAGTTTACACATATGGATTCCATTAAAAAAAGGATGTGCTAGCTTCCTTGAAACATTACATACTCATGTGCTTAGCTTCTAGTTCTGAGAGAGTGAAGGGACATCCAAGTGAGTAGTTAACAAGTACACTGAAAGCAACCTATAGTACCCAGGTTTCCCCTAGTAAGACAAGCTCACTGTAGTTACATGCTCTAAGCTGTAGCTGCAGAGAACTGTCAAATTCCTTTTCTTCTAATGCTTGGGGTCTTTTCCCTTACTGGTTTCTTAAACTCCACAGATCAGGCTGAGGGGTGGAGAAAGGTTTATCACCCATACTTTGATCCACTGCAGTATAGCAAAGAACAAAGTTATCGTGCTTATATTAGCAACACAGACATTTTCACACTAAAGTTATACAGCTATTTTTCTGTCTTAGTGTAGAAAAAATAGGAAAGCTGACCATTCTAGTGAAAGGGAAAATAAAAAATATGAAAAAAATATTTTTCAAAGTCCAAACATTTTGTTACTAGCATTGCTGGAATGGCTACAGGTCCTAGGGTGTCTTGGCTCCCACCTTCCTATTAATCTGCTGATTACACATTTGGAAGACAAAAATAGTTAAGGACAGGAAGTTAGTATAAAGTGAGATAAAAGCTAATATACGTTTCAGATTTACCTGATGGCTTTCTTTATAAGACAACAGATTTGATAATCAACATTAATGCAGTAGATGCGCATCTTAAGTAAATGACTGGGTGTGGTGCTGTAAGGAAAAACAGGTAAAATAAAAAAGTATTAGTACACGAACAGTTAGATGAATAAGAAGTCCATGACAGGGGAAACTACAGCAAATGCACTATAGGGAAGATATCAGACAGAAGAATACAGAGCAAAATTATTCATACTCTCTCAGAAAGAATGGTTTATGGACCCAGGCTATACAGTATTGTTATTAATGCCTTTGATGGCATGTGTTAATGAAATCTGCTGAAAAGACACAGAGGAGATATCCCCATTACAGAGAAAGACCAACATCCCAGAGAGGAGAAACTTGAAAAGTGGAATAATAGAAACTGAATTAAACTGAAAAGGACAAAATGCAGTACAGGCAAGGAAGGCTTTCTTACCTGCCAGACCTCCTAGTTCTGAGGGAGTTCACATGTCAGTGATGATTTCTGAGAGGGAATGTTGCAGACACAATTTGATACGTACATTAAAAATCCTTGCCATTAGACTTATCATCTTCTAGGAAAAATTCCTAGTTTCCTGCTATCCCAGCACTTCATAAGCACTCTTGAAGATCTGAAGATTTTTCCTCCTTGGAGTTAGGAAGTACAGTTTATCTCATCTTAAGGCAGACACCTAGAACAGCGGCATCCCACTGCTTCTCTTTGTTTATCTATTTTCCTGTGCAGCCCTTCCCACTGATTCTGCGTGTTGATGTGTACCTCTGACTCCCACACCATGCACCATAGATCTTCTCTCTGCCTTCTGTTCTGTGTCTAGGGAGTCCTTCGCTCATAGTCTCATAAGTCCTAGACCTGGGAAAATGGGAAGAAGTTCATGAATTAACATGGCTTTCCAGTCATTCATACAAAATTCCTCTTGTTCCATGGGATTTCCCATTTAATATACTCAGTGACTTTATTCCACTCCACCATAATCCCCAGATCCTCTTACTAATGCTTTTACAATGCCCTTGATTGCAGGGCTGCTCAGCCCTGCATGGTCACCTGGGACCACAGGAACATCTGTACTTTTCCAGCTATCTCTCCATAGCTTTCCCAGAAGGTATGTTTCCAGGGCCGCACAGCATCTAAAAGAGCTCTCCCCAGAAGCTGCCGAGATGTCTTGCCCAGGAGTTGCTGTGCCTTGCTGAATATCAGATGCAGGTGTTTTATGGCAAGGCCCTGATAAGGAAGGAGATGAGAAAAAAGAGGTAAAGACATTAGGCATTAAGGTGACCTCCCATTGCCAGGTTTACTGTAGACGCTCATTCTAGATCTTTATTCCTTATTTTCACCCAGAGATCCTTATTGCCCCCATTTTGGCCACTACTTCATTCAGCTGTTATTCCTGAGACCTTAAACAACTTCTTAATGAAAAAAAAATCAATTTTCTTTAAGACTCTTTCCATTGTTCTCCCTTTTCACCCTTTGAAAGTTTTGAACAAAAGATCTCTTACCAAAAAAAGGGGAAATGTGGATGAATATTTGTAGGATCAGCCTCAAGATGAGATTCTTAAAGGGCATTTAAATGGGCCTTTGCTTGGCTGTGGTTTTTGAAGGGGATAACTTTCTTCTGCACAAGTTCAGTGTTATATCGCTCTTATTTCAGTTACTGGATTCCAATAGCATGGGACAGCTTGCCTGTCCTCAAAAAGAATCATCTCCCTGGAAGTAAGGGGATGGATTCATCTCACTTGAAGGTAGATATTTACACCTGAGCTGTGATAGCTAGATCTGCTGTGATCCCCTGCAAATTTTGGTAATTTAGGGAGAAAAAAGATGAATTCAAACCAATGTGTGGAGAGAAGATGTTCTGGAATGATCAGGGATGTGAAATGTGTTTTACAATGGGAGGAAAAAAGACCCTGGTTTGCTTATCATTAAAAATAGAAGATGTCCTGGTTTCAGCTTGGATGGAGTTAATTGTCTTCCTAGTAGCTGGTACAGCGCTGTGTTTTGGGTTTAGTATGAGAAGAATGTTGATATCACCCTG
>JAVKLA010000047.1:15162252-15183490 GCA_034782735.1 Sagittarius serpentarius | reverse complement strand
GTTATCAACATTCTTCTCATACTAAACCCAAAACACAGCCCTGTACCAGCTACTAGGAAGACAATTAACTCTATCCCCACCAAAACCAGGACAATTGGGTGTTCAGAAACCAGAGGAATGTTTAGCTCACTTTTCTGCTAGACTTTTGTCCATTAATCATTCCTGGGCTGTTCTGAAACAAAGTTAATCTTATGCTCACGTTCCCTCCACTATGAATATATTTATTAATTTTCCTACAGCCTTTTTAATCTCAGTCCCATCCTTGCCATATACTGTCCCTGTTTCTTTTGTGTTCTCTTATTATTGGTATGGGTGAAGTATCTCCTGCTGTTTGTTTTAATTTCCTAATTCAAGTCTAATGCAATTCAGTTGCAAACCTTAGACCTGAAGCTTAAAAGTCAGGCTGACTTTCCGTAAGTCTCATTTGCTCCTTTTCCATATCCAAATTAAATCTGGTCTGTTATGGAAGACCTTGCATAGACTTTACACCTATTTTACAAGTCCTTTCCAATGTGATTCTCTCTCAAAACTAAGGAAAGCCTCAAACTGACTTGCTGATATCAGTGATGATGCTGATTATGTGACAGTATGTTCAGAAGGGAAATTTGCATGTAAAAATATAGAAGAAATACACAAGGTTCCTCCAGCTTCTGGCACTGTTGTCACAGCAGTATCTGAGAAGTGAATTTTGTATCTTCTGAAATCTAGGTGGTACTTCCTCAGCTCTTGGTGTACGACAAACTTTGCCTACCTTGTAGCGTGCACATTACCTTCTGAATTACAGGAAGAAATAGAAAAGCTTACTGCCATATGGAGCCGTAAAGATGGAAACAAATAAAAAATACATTTATTGGAAATGTGCTTTTCAGAATTATATTGTAAAGTTTGAAAATACTAAAACTTTACACTACAATGTTTGAAAAGAAGTAAAGATGGTTTTATTTGCCATAATTGTTATTTTCTTTCTCATTATGGTGTAGGAAATTCAGTGTAATGCCACTGAAGTCAGTAAATTTTCTCTGGATTTATGGAAAGAACTGAGAATAAAATTTGTGCTTCTAACAAATATTACTCTGCTGGAGATCGGTTTGCAGCTCAGCTATAGGATTCTTGTGGAGGTTGAGGAAAGTCAATCTTTTTGCTTGTAATCCTGAAAATATTTAGAAACCTAAGGTAAGACAGCTTGCATCTACTCTATATTGCATTTACATGTTGCACTCCTTTGCACCTACCTATCATTGTACATGGAATATACACTTTCTTACTGAATGTCTGTGCAAAATGGTCTCCATTGTCAGTTAAACGATCTAGCTATAAAAATAAAATAATTAAAAATATGAAAATGCCATTAGTGGATTAATTTTTTTCTTTTCTTTTTCTTTTTTTCTTTTTTCTTTTTTTTTTATGGTAAGTATCAAAGAAAAAGAAGAAATGTTTTCACTCTAATACTACTGAAACTATTTCAAAGTATGTTGTAGGGTCCCAAATAAGAAAAAAAAGGGCAGGGCAGATAGTGCCATATTTTTTAAAAGTATAATTTTTCGTTTGTCACTTTTCACGTAGGGCCTACATGATGAATGGAAATAACACAGAACAACCATTTAAAATTTTATTCCCTACAGACAGCAGCAATTGAGGCAGGAAAGGGATAGGATTAAAGAGGAAATAAATGTAAAAATAAAATGTTTCCTCTTGAAGATTACTTATTTAAGGAAAAAACTTCATGTTTTCAGTTAAACAGTTCTTTTCACCCAGGCAGCCTTTCTTTCACTCAGAGAATGCTTGTTAGTAACCATTTCTTGTTGGTGAAAGTTAAATGTCTTCTCTTTTTCATCTTAAAAGTTTAATTCTTCTATATTAATCCTACTCTTAATCAGAGAGATTTACCAAGACTTAAGAAGGACACATGTACTCACACAGCAGGGAACAGACAAGAAAGGGAAAAAAAGATGACGACTCCTATTTATGGTTAAGCTTTGGAAAGATATAATTAATTCAGAACCCAGATTATTCAGGATTCAAGGGATGGTAGCTTTCTTTTCCTATCAGTGTAGATTTTAGCCCTGGACTCTTGGAAGTTAATTTGTTTTTTTGACAGAAATTCGGGAGCCTTCACTTCTCCTCTTCAAAGGCCTCCCATACCAATTAAAAGCTAGCTGCATATCTTTCTGGTGCCTCATGAAGGAAGCTCTTTGTTTCTTCAGCGTGGTAGGTGACACAAGCCAACGAAATTACAAGTCCGTGCAGTTTAACATTAAGAAACATAAGAAATATGAGGGACAAAGAAAACAGATGGGTGTGTGTGAGCAAATGCAATGTTACAGCCTTCTGTCAGGAAATGAGGCTTTACATCAGACAATGTTTCCATCACATGGTCATTGTTGATCTGAGTTACAGTGAAAGCACTGAAAAAGAACCTTTTTTAATTTACTTTTCAGCAAATTGGTTGGTTGCATAAAATAATGCTTTGTTTCATGGGTCAGTGGTTGATTATAGCATAATCAGTGTCCCTGGCTCACTGGCCCAGACTATGACCAACCTCAGCTGGCAGTGGCCAGTCTCAGAAGCCAGGATAAAAAGGTAAAAATGTCATTTCATGATACTTGCTGCAGAATCTTTTCCAGCTTCTAGTGATATGTGGTTTAGGGTTTCTTGAGAAAGAGATCTTGAGGGAGTTCTCTTCCATGAAATTTGATCAGTCATCTCTTGAAATCACATGAACTTCTGACATATGTAGCACCCTGAGTCAATGAGCAACGCCGTTCTTTGTGTGGAAAAGTACCTCAATTTTTTTGTTTTCAATTTGCTACTCACATTTGATGTCCCCTAGGTGTTGTCTCGAGAGAACCAATGAATAGATAGTCTGTTTCTATCTTCTGTGAGGCCCACATGGATTTTATGGATCTCTATTATTCCCTCATTCCACCTCAGCATCTCTTTTCCAGACTGACCAGTCCTTTCTTTTAGTTGTTTTTTTAAAAGGAAACTATTTCTCACCTTTGATCACCCACATTGGCTTTCTCTGTGAGTTTCTAGTGTCTGGCTTTGAATATTTTTTGAGAGGATGACAGACCAGTATTTAATATGCAGAACACAATTTACAAAGTAGCATAACTGTATTTTATTTTCAATTTTGCTTTGGGTTTTTTTGTTAATCTTTGCTCTTCTACTGAAGTACAGTGACAGGTTTATTCTGCTTTAGCCCAGATGTCAACAGAATTTTAATTTTATTTTTCCTGCAATTAAATTAACAAGGGGAATGGTGTTCCTTTTGTTTCTCTTGGTTATATACCGTATGTGTTAGCATAGGTTGAATTTATTCTACTGTACATTGCTTTAAGGACAGAAGAGGAGGTTCTAAGGCATTTAAAACACTCTCGTCAGAGTGTGGAAAGCTGTATGACACAGCCTTGTGGTGCAGTTTTCAAACCAGGGACTCCCCAAGTAGTTCATGTAGGACAGAAAGTCTTTGTCTTTATATACTTATCCTGCTTTAATATATGCTGTCTCTATTGGGGGCAGTCACATGCAGTGACTCCTCTCCGAATGCTTGTAGTTGCTTTTCTTAACCTGAACAACACTGGAACAAACCGCGGTCTTTTCATTTCTGTAGGGATATCTACCTCAGGATTGGCAGCAGCAGCTGAAGGGTTAATTCCCAATGGACACAGAAGAAGCAAACAGTCTGGGTGCTGGTTTGTAAAACGAATTTTCAATATGTAGCCCACAGACTATCATTGATTGCGGTAAATAAATAAAACCACTCCTGACTTTTATTGTTGTAGGGAGTAATTATAATTCACAGGGCCAGACCCTTTGTGCCACAGAATGCTTCATTTGTGGTTTGCATGAGCAGATACATTAACTTCTGTAAGCTCTTTTCATTAGAACGCTATTACTCATTGAGGACTGATCAATATATCATCTATACAACATCTTGAATGTGGATGTCTGGACCCATTGTGGGCTTGCTGATAATGACTTCTTTATTCAAGCCAGCTTGTAGGAACAAGGAGATAAAGAAAAGGGAAGAGAATTATAGCATATGCTCATGAAAGTATTCTAAAGGTTATAAACAGAAAGCAGGAGTAAAGCTAGAGGGTAGGGAAAGAGATCATAGAGAAAAAAAGAGCGGAAAGGAACTGAAAGTTGAAAAGGAAAAAAGGTTAGAGTTTCACTGTATTTCTTTTTCTGTCATTATGCAAAGCAAGCTAAGTTTTAATAAACCTTCTTTTGAAACTAGTCCTCCCCTTTGGGATTATATTGCCCTTTAGGTTTTCATATCCTAATGCTCTGCTCATCCTGTGAGGCATTTAAGTATTCCCAATGAAAGCAGAGCACCATTTTCCTTCCCCCTTGCAATCTTTTATTTATCTTTTGTTCTCCTCCTTTCTCACCTCCCTCCTTCCACCCCAAATAAAATCTCTGGGGCTCAAAGGTTTTATTTCTTCCATTAACTTCTGATTTCTTACTGTATTCATCCTTTTCTTCTGTTTCAAGCTTTCCTTATGCTCTTTATCATATATTAGAACTTTAATGTGTAGTGTGACAGATTACAGCTTTATTTAGGCTCACTGCACTCTCCATATCTGGGGTACATTTTGAGAAATGGTAACAAATAGACAGTTATATATCCACAAAATGCTTTATTCATTTATTCTAGCTTTTTCCTTGTTGCTTTACTTTGGCATCTATTTTCCTGATGACAAAAGAAGTGAAGAATTATAATCTGTTCTGTAGATTGGAGTGGAGATGCCATGCAGCTGAAGGAAATACAGAAAGGGCTAGAATTGTTTTCAAAGACCAGAAAAAAGAATTTATGAAAGAATGCATAACGAGAGCCGTCTCAAGCTTCAACCTTGGGGTGGTAAGAAAAGGAGTATCTTTTTTTCTTGAAAGAAACACAGATTCCTCATAAAGCAGATCTTCATCAAGTAAATGTTTTAAGTACAACGACAAAAAAAAGGAGTGTGAATTAATACATCTTTAATGGGGCATGAAGTTCAGTACCTGCATAATAGATACATGAAAACGAAAATCTCATGAGCCTATTTCAATAGATTCAACAGTTCAGGAGGACCTTGCAAAGGAGAAGAGTACTTTCAGCGACAGAGAGTCAACATCTGGAAGACAGTAAGAAGCTCAGGTAATAAGGCAGAACACATCAGTTTTCTGAAGCTGACTGAAAACAAAGAAAGATCTTTAGTCACATTTTTTGAAAGACCTCAGAACAGCAAGCTGATTCTGACTTCAATCCAGCAATCTGAAGGCGTTAAAAACCCAGTTAATGGAAATTACAGACTGGATGTCCCCACTACAGAAGAAGAAAGATAAACAGCATTGCAGATTGTTATCAGCATGATTGAAATATTGCCCAGTACTTGTTCATAACAGTAGCAGAGATGATCAGAAAAGCTCATTTTTATTACATGAGAAACAGGTATGGATAATTTCTAATAAGCTCAGGGTTGGAAAAAATTTTGTCAGCAAAAATTGTGCCAAAATTTTTGCTTCTGGCTTCATCTTAAAAATAGGCAGATCCTTCCATCTGAAAACTGAAAGTTTCCATTAGAATGGAAATACTCCATTTTGGGTTGTGTTCACTGGTCAAGTCAGATCTATAGGGACAGGTACCAGTAACTATACATCTGTTTCAGCTGCCCCAGTGCTTTATGGAAGTTGCAGTTCAGGCATCTCACTTGTGCCTTGTGATGAACTGTAAGGCTGCAACATGGAAATCACAGGAGAGATGTAATATGTGTCCTGGTTTCAGCTGGGATAGAGTTAATTGTCTTCCTAGTAGCTGGTACAGCGCTGTGTTTTGGGTTTAGTATGAGAAGAATGTTGATAACACCCTGATGGTTTCAGTTGTTGCTAAGTCATCTTCAGACTAAGTCAAGGACTTTTCAGCTTCTCCTGCCCAGCCAGCAAGGAGGCTGGAGGGGCACAGGAAGGGTGGGAGGGGAGACAGCTGGAACAGCAGACCCAAATTGGCCAAAGGGGTATTCCATACCGTGGGATGTCATGCGCAATTTTGGGGGAGGGGAGGAGGAGCGCAGCTCGGGCGTCAGTTGGTGAGTGGTGAGCAATTGCATTGTGCATGACTTGTCTTGTGTATTCCAATCCTTTTATTATTATTATTGTCACTTTATAGTTGTTATTATTGTCATTGTTAGTTTCTTCCTTTCTGTTCTATTAAACTGTTCTTATCTCAACCCATGAGCTTTACTTTATTTTCTGATTCTCTCCCCCATCCCACTGGGTGGGGGGGAAGTGAGTGAGCGGCTGCGTGGGGCTGAGTTGCTGGCTGGGGTTAAACCACGACAGGCCCCAGCCCACAAAGGAGGAAGGGGATTAATTGCTCCCACTTCCTTGGATCATGAGAAAAGGCAGTTCAATGCGGAACTGTATCTAGATGGAACTTTTCAATTTGGAAATCTGTATGTTTGTTTTGACCAAATGAAGCAAAGGGAAAGGTCTGACATTTCAGAAAGGGAAGATTCCAATGTTCAAAAGAAAGAAAAAGAAAATTGTCTGTAGAAAGAAAAGCTAAAATCAGAAAAAGCATTAGCACTCAAGCTCTAGCTAGCTATCACTGTACATGGCTGGGCAGACCTGGATAATCTCTGCCCAATTGTTATCGGCCATCAGACATGCAGTAAGTCAGTAGTGACTTCATCTAGAAAAGGCTCTGCAGCACCTGTACTGGTGCAGGGCTCATGAAGTACAATTCATAGTCCAGAGTTTGCTGCTCAGGGTCCATAAACAGTGTGTGGAGAGAACTAAAACACAGCTCTAGCATGCAACACAGCACACCCTGCACTTACTGGGTGCTCTAGCTGTTTTGCCTTGGTGCCGCTATGTCTCTCTGCAACTTGCTGTTATTATTGCTTGCCTGTCCTGTGCAGAACATGAGATTTCACTTCCGTTTATTGGGTTGGGGTGGTTCATGTACCTTCCACAGCGTGTCAGTCCTCCTAAGGGTCAAATATGGAGATGTTTCAGACTGCTTTATGGATAGTGTGCCTTCTAGACTCCAGGCTGATGTCTCTGATTCTATGATTATTCCAGAACTTTGTTCTGCATATTTATAATTAGCTGCGCTGCTGAAGGAGGTTCAGTCAGATGTTAACAAACCAGTTTGTTTTGCACTTTGATTCTGCTTTCACCTGCTTCTGCCAGAACTCTCACACCTTTCAACCCTTTCTTAGTATGCCTAATATTGCTGTTGCAGCCTTCCACTGTGCTTGTATGAAGGAATTCTCCTCTTGCATGGGTTTCTCCTAGGGAATTTTTCCTAGCTGGGCTGTTCCAGCAGTATTATGAAAAGCGGTCCCAGGCTCGAATGGGAGAATCCATTGCAAGTGCTTCATTGAGCCCAGAAGTGTTTGGGCTTCTTAATGTGTAACAGGACTTGCTTTAAATCTCCATGGAGGTGTTCTAGCCTCTCTTGGAATAGGCAACTAGAATGTCTCTTCTCATTAGCCCTACAGAGGTAGCAGCCACACTGAGCACTCAGTCCCTAGCATTTGGCCAATCCCAACAACATTTTTCTACAGCCACCAGTGAGAAGCTAAACAGCTAAAACCCTGCCCTCTGACATTTCTTCACTGGTGATCATCCTTTGGGGAGTGTATTTCTTACCAGTGTAAAGCTTTGCTTGACTTCAGTAGGTCCTGAATAGACTCCATAATCTGAGAGCTGCAATTAGCTTCTTTGCATATCCTGTGCTCCACCTGGCACAAAGGAGAAATTCAAACCTCTTATCTTTTTCTTCTTCTCTCCCCTCTGCTCATTTCAGTGCCTTCCTGTTCCTTATTTCTTATCACAATATGACCAACATATTTCTTTCCACAGTGCCTACCTTTCGGAACAGCTTAAACTTCTCTGCCTCATAAGCTTCCCTTCTGTTTACAACTTGGAAATTAAATCAACCTGGCAAAAAGATAAATGTTTTATGTTCTGTACCCTTTTCCTATTGCCCAGATGTGTCAACGTTCTCACTTATTCTTTAAACACTATAATTACACCCTTTTTTTTCTGCTAAGTGCAATACAGGTTCTACTTTGCGTAGAGTTCTTCCAAATGATTTAGGAGAAAGTTTGTGTCAAAGATACTATGTAAAATAAATTGCATTCCAATATACTGAAAAAAAATTATACTTAGATTTTTCATTGAAAGAAAAATTGTGAAATAGTGATTAAAAAGTACTAAAGAGCAGTTATTGATGCTTCGGTCACAGAACTGGAGTTCTCCAGGGACGTATGCTGAGTCCACTTTTATTCAGTACCTTAATTGTTTGGTTTTCATAACAGGGAACAAGCTCCTTACATAAAAAATATTTAGCTGAGGTGCTGTGAATGTGTTTAAAGATAAGCATAAAATTCAGAAAAATCTGAGCAAATTGAAAAATCTAAGGTGAAACCCCT
This sequence comes from Sagittarius serpentarius, assembly GCA_034782735.1. Taxonomy (NCBI): domain Eukaryota; kingdom Metazoa; phylum Chordata; class Aves; order Accipitriformes; family Sagittariidae; genus Sagittarius; species Sagittarius serpentarius. The sequence continues at coordinate 15,175,061 of JAVKLA010000047.1, read as the reverse complement.
CTAGTTTTCAGGTAGGAACATTTTATACCTACGTAGGTGTCATCAGCTGTGCAAGCACATAACATGGAGTAGCTGGCTTTTCTGTAGGACATGCTGAGAGAGACACTGAAATCATAGCATAAGGGAACAGTATCATGGGGCTGCAGGTGCCATATTAAGAGAAGGCAAACAGCATTATAACTGGAAGATGCGTGAAGTGATCATTTTACTTTGGGAAAACGTAAGGTCCTAGGCCTTGTGATCACCTTTGGATGCTACACTGAAGAAAGATGAAGGTCAATTACAGAAGTAGATAAGACAGAGACAAGAATGATGAGATGAGAAAACAAGCTGGAAAGGGATGGCTGAAGCAATCAGGGTTACTGAAACTGAAAGAGAGAAGATGGAAGAAATGTGATAATAAGGTGAGGTATGCAAAAGGCTACTGTAAAGAGGAGAGGACAAATTGCTGTCCAGGTGGATGGGACAAAAGCAAATGGGTTTATACTGTAGTAAGAAAGTTCCAGAGCATCATCCCTGTTTTCCAGCATGACAATAAGGAATCCCTGGAAAAGATCTGGTGGAGGTCTACTTAGACCTGTATAAAAGCTGGATCTTGAGGGGTCCTTCTATTCCAGTCACTGCACTGAGACAATCAGTCCTATCAATGTGGTTGCCACAGTTATTTGTCTAACCTGTTCTGGGACATCTCCTTATATCCCCAGGCTGTCTGTTCTAGGTCTTCATTAGACTTCCCTTTAGGTGCTATTCTTAATGTCTCACCTTTATCAGCAATCTTTATCCACTCCAGCAAAATATTATCCTTTTGCCTTACATGGGGTTCCTTAAAAAAATGGATGAGATAGCTACAGTACATACTACCATGGATAGGGAGCTGACCTGTAGGTACCTGCTTAAGGTTCTTCCAACCCACTTGTTTAGGTTTTCTAGGTTTGCCAGCAATACACCTGCATGATGGTAGAAAATGGTAAGGTATACTAAGGATAGAGGTGCACAGGAATCCAAACACAGATTTGAAGCTTAGATAACTGAAGCCAAATCACCTTCATATTTCCTATGGATTTCAGCTGGCAAGTATTTATGCAAAATCCTGGGTGGGCTTGGGCAGCCTGTGCTGAAATCCAAGCTGTTCTGGGAAACGTGTTGCTGGAGTTTCCAGGCTGTCTCTATACAAGCTGCAAGCGTATCCTTGGATTCCAGTATTGTGATGTACCTGTTGGAGAGTTTTGGTATCAAGATACTGTAATCCAAAGAGCTGTCGTGGTTGACTGGCCATCTAGAGCCTGCCCTGCTTGTTGTGACTTTCAGTGTGAGAACTGTACCCCCTGTGAATTTTTCGTATATTAGATCAAGAAGAAATTTCACATAAAACATTATTCTTCTGTGTAATTAAAAAAAATTTAAAATGTATTAAATTTACTTGTCCTTAACTTCACTTGTCCTTAACTTCTTTGTGAGTGTCCTGTGAGTCCCAGGGCTATGTTTTTTAGAGGAATTACATTATCTGAAATATCTGTCAGTATGCTTATTGAACCGTATGAATGAATCTGCAATACTCACATGTCCTGAGGGCCTGATGAAGTTGACTGTTTGGTACTCCTCCAGTCAGGGACACTCTCATATCCTGGTGAACAGCTATATGTATATCAAGTTTTATCTTCCAATCAATATTTGGACTATATGAAGCGTGCATTCGTGTGGTTAGTATGGACCCTTATGACTACATGAGAATGTGTCCTAAAAGATCTTGGGGAATGTGAAAGGAAGATGAGTGATGTACCTCTGTCAGTCCTGCCAGACATGTAATTTGAGATTGCTATGGTGGAGGCTTTTTTCTGGTCAAGTTCCAGTTTTTGCAGGGTGTAGTTTATGCAATATGTATAGTGTACAGGTATATTTCTGCATTAAAACTGGAACAATTTATGCTCATGCGCAACTTTCCTCACTTTGTGCATAGAAATCTTTGATGCCTGCTCAGGTGGATAAACTAAAGCATGTGCCTGGGTGCTTGAGGTATTAGAGCCTCAGTTATTATCATTCTTTGGAAAATGAAACAAGGCCACAAAGAGGTCTTGTATAAATTAAAAATAAAGCAAAATGAAAAAGTAAGTAAGTCAGGAAAAATAATTAGCTGACATACGTTATTTTTTTTAAAATACTTGTTTGTGGAACAAAGTGTAATTAAGCCCTTAGTGAGCATATGGTATGCAAATACTAATGCAGTTTATTAGTATGTATTCAGCAGAATATTCGGGCAGATCATTCACATATACATATAAAAGCAAGCTGAAAACTAGAATGTGAGAATGAGAGCAGTCTAGGAATGATGAATGCTCATTCTACCGATATTTTTGGGTTTGAAGGAATCCAGCAAAATATAACCTCTGTAAGGGACACACATCAATTTCATTTTTTAATGAGCGTGCAGGTCTAAGATGAGGGGAGGGTGAAACCAGCTGTGTTAAGCTAATTATACCTACTCTTTTTTTTTTTTTTTTTGTAATTTTCTAATACCAAGTGCTGATTTAGCTGTAACCACTTGTACCAGTTCTGGCTCCAGTTTTCAGTACTGTGTGCACCTAGTCATGCTGGAACAGTTCCTCTCTCTCTACTTTTGCCTTTTAAAAGAGAATCCTTTTGAAAGTTTTGCTCCAAGACCTGACTTACTGCTTTCAGAAAGAGATTTTGAAGAGCTCTAAAATCTGCACACACAATTTATTTAACATTGAGGTCAAATTAGCATTAATTAAAGCAAGAAAAATTAAAAATCAGTAGTAACTCATAAAGCTAATGTATTCATAATGTATTTTTTCAACACTGGGAGAGAATATGGTCAAATTACTGGCCAGCCATTGCATTATCTGGTCAAGACTTCCTAACATGAGCTTCTCGTGATGGTATTTGTTGTGCAGAACCAGTAAGATGGGATGAGTGAAGGAGAGAATATGGAGTGGCAAAAATGAATTTGGATTTGTGCGGTGCAGTGGTATTTGGAGGGGAAGGAGCAGCGCCTCTGACTTCATGACAACCTTCAATTCTTACAGCTGTGCTGTCCCTGGGGCCACCCAGAGAACGTAAATGTAAGCACATAACACCTCTGTGCAAGATCTTGGTCTCAGATGACAGGCAGGGGACGAATTCCACTACTTTTTGCAGCAGAAAGTACAACAGAGCACCAAACCTAATAGAATCATAGGAGTCTACTGAGGTATTTATTAATAACAAATCTTATCCTATCGACACTTTATAGTTCCATACAAAGAAGAACGTCCACTGTGTCTTTACTACTTTAAAAAAAGTCCATCTGATGGCCCAGTTGAGGTAAATGCATTTCTCTTGGCCATAATACAGCTCTAGTAACATATACAAGCTGAAAATTTGACATGATGTTTTAGTATGTGAAATAGGTGAGCTGTCATTACATTTGTGAGGTACTCTTGGAATACTATGGTAATGTATTGACTGACAATGTGTATTTTAATTATTTTTTTACTGTACATTTACATTTTGTGTTTTTTCCATAACTTTCACTACAGAATATTGTATATTGAGGGAAGGGATTTGACTGACTTTTCAAATGGAATTCATAGGAAGCCCCGTCTTGAAAGTGGCAGCAGTGTGTGAAATGAGACTGCAGAAAAAAGATTAAAGCAGCAGAACAACTGCTGAATATTGCTACAATACGGTTTCAAATAGTGTGAGAGTGAAGAATCGTTTCTTAATAGTTTTAAATGGTAAAATATTTCTGTACATTGATGAAGACAAAAATTATTTGCTTTATTGCTGCAATTCTAGCACTTGCATGGCCGACAAAGGTTCATTACAGACCATTAGTGAAACTCCAGCAAAACAGAAATGTAATTTAAGACAGGGAAGCACGTCATACCTTCCTTTCACCTCAGCTGATACAAAATTCACTGATGATGAGAGTACTTCTGTCTGCTAATGCAAAGCACATTTGAGCTAATGGAACTACTCTTGATTTGTCAGCAGGATAAAGACTTTTTGCCCTTAAGTCATATAAATTGCACCTGAGAAGTTCCAGACATTGTGCATCTTCAGTTAAAAACAAAATCCCTTTCCTTAATGTAACAGCCTACAGCACTGAAAGTCGTATTTTGCAGGTGAGAAGATAATACACTTATTTTAGTGCATGAAGCTATGTCTCTGTTGCTTTGAAAGGAGTAGGTAAGTACTTAAGACTCTCAAGCTTGACTGTGGTGTGTTCCCACTGCAGGACAATTTTCAGCTTTGCAGTTGCCTTTCTAGTTTTTGTCTATCGGTACACAGTTTCTTGAGCAAATTAAAGCTGTCTGGCCCACTAGCTTTAACTGAGTAAAGAGTTCTTCATCTTTCTATATGAAAAAAAATCACCATTTTACTATAAATTAAGGACTGATTTTAAAAATTACAGTGCAGTTTGGGTGCCATTTAGTTCTAAGGAAAACAAAAATCTTACACCTGCTATAACATTTCACATAAAATGAAATATTTTGGTTTCTTGATGATCCTGTCTTTACCACAACAGAGGTAATTCTGCAAACTATGATTTCTATTAACTTTTTTATATGCTTAACTGGAAATAACTTCTCTCATCACCTATATTCAATTCATGACATCCTCTCAACTGAGATTTTTATTAGATAGCTAAGACATACAAACAAAAAATTGGTTTAATTGAATATTCTCTGTAGATCATTAATTTTTAGGATAAGCCCTGAGTACATCACAAAATATAGTTGTGTTCAGACAAAATAATATGAGCCTCATCTTTTTTTCATATAAGTCTTCCATGGACTCTAATGTTGATAATCAAGCTTGAAATTAGATTATTATATTTTATAGAAATTCATGTAAAATATATGTATTTTTCAGTGAAATGGATATTTCTCAGATATCACACCAGTCAAGATCTAAATTGTGGCTGATACATTTCTGGATTAATCAGTGGAGATTGTGCATATATATCACACGTGTTTAGAAAAAGCTACTGTTGTATTAAGAATCCATTACTGTTTGTATTGGCACTCTTCAGAAGACAACACATACTAGCACTCAAGATGTTAGTGGCACAATTTCCCTTTTAATTTGGGCATTTCAGATCCAGGTGAAAATTTTTACATTTAGTTTCAAATATGAACCTACAGCTCTTTTATTGGGAATCTTCAGAAGTCCAATTTCCTTTATTTTAAAGTGTAGGTTTTCCTGTTCCACAACTTCGTGTGTGTTTAAAAGAGAAAAGGATGGCAAAATAAGAGATTCAGGATGTTGCCATTCAACACCACTAGCTGGCACTTAGAAAAGCCCCCAAACCACCACACAGGAATGCTAAGTTACTATTTCATTACAGTATTTTGGAACACCTTCCATACTTTATAATGTCATTGTAAGCCCCGGTATTTTACTGTAGATGTAATGGTTTAAGGACACAGGCAGAATAAAGTTTGTAAATAGAAGCAATATATTTTAAGACTAGTCAGTACAGTTAGGAAAAGTTGGTCAACTGTCAAGTGTGCAAGACCTTCAGGTTTGTCTTCAAGGCAAGAAGAAGACATGAGCCTGAAAACTTGTCTAATTTTCCCAGCTCTATCAATTAGTCAAAAGTTATCACAAGTCCTAATAAACCTGCTCCTAGTTACTGTGAATGGTGAGATTTTTATTTCGCTTTTGTTACTCATTATTTACAGTATTATTTTTCTAAAGAAAAGCAAAAAGGAACAGAGAGAGGCAGTATCTTGTTAAAACGGTTGGTATAGCTGGGGAAAAAACCAAACTGACCAGATTTCAGACATTCTACTACTTCTGCAGGAGGAGAGAGACACCCTTGTGTGGTGCCCTTGACTAGCTCACAGTTGCATGGAAACCAGAGAGTCACAAATCCACCATTACAGGCAGTCATGTATCCTGTGGCAGGTAGCACGAACACTGGAAAGGGTAATTCCCCTACGGTGCTGCAATGAACTGGTTCACCTGAACCAGGGTTTGTGACATATACGAGTGTGGAGGTCATTGCTGACTATCATATGAAACTGGAGCTAGGTGAGGTTCACTAGCACTTGCTGATACTGCTCCGTTCATTTCTGACTGGTCACACTAAAATTGTCATAGGAACATAAGGAGAAAACAAGGGGTACAAGCTGCCGTATTTGGTGGTGGAGTTGAAAGAGATGTGGTTACAAAGCAAACTTTTCTTGCTGTTTGTTTTCCTCTACATACCTCTGATCTCAGTGGTTTGGCAGATCTAGACGGTCAAGAGGTCTCCTCCAGCCCGGGAAGTGTTCCAAAGAACCATGTCTTAACACTGCCCTTTTATAACACAAGTTGTCTAATTTACTTATGTCTCATAATGCATCTGGGGTAACTTACTGCTGCATATACCAATTACAATTACTCAAAACCTCAGTGTATTCAACATGTGGTCTGGAGGGATCGCATCAGAGCTGGATGAGACACAGGCAGTATGAGAGCTGAACAGGGTAATGGAGAGGATATGTATTTCATGCTTCTCAACCAAAGTGCAAACATGTATAAAGTTCAGACACTACAGGCTGAAAAGCACTTAAATAGAGCACTAACCCAACAGTTCTCCTCTGTAAGTGCTATGTTTGATTTAAATAGACAACAAGCCTTAAGGAATGAGATTCCTTAGAGTAAGCTAGGTTCATATGTGACCTTTATATAATTTCTTTGTAGAAAGATTAAAGGCAGTGGATTAAAGCCAAAGACTAGAGGGACAGGATTAAAAATATAGGGGAATGTTTTCATGCATGATGGACATTTTGAAGAAGTGCAGCTAGAAACCATCCAAGAGAGGCAAATCTCAGCAGTTTACAGAAGTAAATTTTCTCCACAGTCAAACCAGAAATGGTTCCTGGAGAAGACTGCAGGAAAATTGCTTATCTAGGTACAGCCAACCACATCAAGGCAGACAAGGGAAAGATGGTGTTGCTCAGTCTTGAAGCTCTTCTGACAATTCTTTTCAGTGCGGAGCACACAGAGACTCTGGCATCTGTAGTGGAAGCTGGTATGTAAAACGAAGAATGTAGAAAGCCGATGCACTTCAAGGTGAGGAGATTAAGCCCTTCTCTTAGAGGTACCTCTATAGATGGCTTTGAGTACCAAACCTACTGATTATGTACTCTTTGTGATGGGGAAGAGAGGCAGGAATCATCTATAAGGCTCACACAGATCTTGAAACATCTCAGACTTGTTACTCAGTGTGTTTCTCAAGGTTCAAACAAAATATTTTTCAAGATTCGTGACTATTTTACACCAGTCAAAAAATAACTTGAACTCAAGAATTGTGAACCTGGCCCTGTGGAAATTTTCTTCTCTTTTTTCTTTAATGAGTAACATATAGTTGAAAAGTGATACATTCCTCATGCTTGCTGTGTTTATTGGTTTATCTGGCCAAAAGGAGGGTAGAAATATGTGGCAACTCTGAGGTGTTAGGTGGCAATGTATCCATTGGAAACTGACCCGACACCAACAAACTCACATGAAATGGGCAAACAGCAGGTAATACTTGTCGTTTGTTGACTTCATGGGCCAGATTTTAATTATAAAGCATTTATATCCCATTATTAATTTTCTGGGAAGTCGAATCCTCCTCAAACTTCTCTTTGTACAGAGAAGACTAAAGAAAACCCATATGTCTGTGGTTTTATTTGACTGTTTAAAGAGAGAAAAGTGTACTTATTTTTTCTGCAACTCTCCTTTATATTATTTACCTGATTCCAGGGAATTCCAAGGGCAGGACACATCCTTTAATAAGGCCATGAACTGTATATCACAGCTAAGACTAGTAATAAACTCTAATACTGATGTTTTAAAAGCCTTCTTAAAGCAAGGTTAATAACGTGACAATAGTAAACACTCCAGTCAGCATAAAATGAAATGAAGCCTACAGTATTTTAAATGCATGGGTCTTGTGAAAAAGGATACCAAGGAAAGACCTTTTGTTCATGAGCTTCTATATATAAAAAATTCAGTTTTCTGCTTGTGTCTCAGTTGAAGGTCATCTGTACAAGAGCAAGAGAAAAATAACTACCATACTTGGCTGCAAAATGCTGGGATTACATCGCAATGTTTACAATATTGTAAATAAAATGCTTTCATTGAAGATTAATATTATTTATGAAATTACAGGAGTTCTATTGATGGCCAGCAATATTGTATTCATTTGTATCTATTGCTTTTTTTTTCCCCCTTTTTCCTCCTGAAAAGAATTTGCATGGTGTGGAAAGTGACAGAAATACTATTCTCCTACTTCAGCCCTATGACAGAACTAAAATAATCTTGTAAAAATGTCAGCATAGTTAGCTGGCCGGTTTCTGAAGAAACACTTTCTGTAGAAGCTCAACACTGCGTCTCTCATTCAAAAGGAGGAAACAGAAGGATATCCAAGTTCAGGATCAAATTTACATTTTGATGGGGTCTTGCACTGCTGGTTGGAATTAAGGATGCTTTCTGAAATTGGTGCCTCAGTCTCCAGTCAGTTTCTCCCATCAGAAGGCATTTCCAGAGGGAGTCTGTGCAGAGTATTTGAAATAACAAAACAAACACACCAATTTTCTGGCAAATAATCACTTCAGCTGTTTTCAGCAAAGATACTAATTTCTTCCATTCATAAGAAATATAAAGGGTATTTGGAAGTTTTCAACACCATTTCTCTTCTCTGACAAAGCAGAAAATAAGAATTATAATGCCATTCATCAGGTAGAAGGCCATCATTTGCCTGTCGTTTCTAAAAGGGGCTAGATCTAGGCTGATTCCCGTGAAAATGCAGGAAATCTAATAAAAAGTGTAGAATGCAATAGGCTATTTTCTCTGGATTGGGGCTGTTCTACCTCTTTGTTTAACAATTTTCTCAATTTGCTTGCCTTTGAAAACTCTGCTGATTACTAATCTCCTCTCCCCACACAAAAAACCCTTGCAAGTTTCATGATATTGTAACATCAATGTATAAAACCTGATTGAGCAGAAGAATGCTCATTTAAAGTTGTTTAAACCTGGGTACTACAAATATTTTAAAGCTAGACAGAAGAGAGGAAGTTATATTAAAATCACATGGTAAATTTTTCTTCTAAAATTTAGGGAAGTTTTTCAGCTGGTCCTTTGGATTTGTAAAGAAAGTTTCCCTTTTGACTTCATATCCTCTTAAAAATACATTACTTTTAAAATATTGTATGTGTTATTGTTTTATTTTACAAAGTAGTTTGTTATTCAGAATATAACTGAGCACTCTAGACATGAAAATTCAGTTAATATTAAAGAATAAAGCAAAATAACACCACCTGTTACATACTTATTTTACTCATCCTTCTTAAAACTCACCAAGTACAGAAGTGTAAATAGCTGTTAGGATATCATGGTACTTTAATAGACTATTAAATAACAAGCTCTCCAACAAAGGATGACTGTATTTTCACAGTTAAAACCTAAATAAAAGATGAATAGTAATTTTCTTGAAGTAGGAACATGGAGCCATTTTTCAGAATACTTCCATTTATGAAGATGTGACCAGCTTTATTATTTTTTTTTTAATTTTATTGGTTTTCCTACCAGATTTTTTGCTGATAATTCATTACCTTTCTGTGGATCACTGTAACACCTAAAAAACTTCTTACTCTCTCGCATGATTACTAGTTTAGAGGGTTCACTTTTTCCCTCAGCCTGGTTTTCATTTAGTAGTCCCTACATATTCAGCTCTTGAATAAAGTGACTAACACAATCCCTAGAGGTATGTAGAAGAAAATACTAAATATAAGTTGAAAGGTCATATTATTTCTGCATATAGCACTGGTGCTACTGTCTTTGGAAAATTGTCCCCCCTTCAGTGTCCAGAGTTCAGACTAGCTGCTGATAACATTGCAAATGCCCACAGAGAAGCCCCAAGAACAATTTAGAAACTTCTTACTCTGTCGGAGAGTTAGATAGGAGGTATCAGTTTCAAGCCTATGAGTATTTAAGGGCAAGGTTGGTAATGGGCTCTTCAGTTAGCTCACGGATGTTCAGTATGATTTAATGAGTTGAAATTGGAGCTAGAACAGCTGGAATTCAGGCTTTGTTTTCAATGAGGTGGGGGTTAAATTCTAGGACAACTGTTCATATATTGTCGTATCCACATACAATGTCAAAGACAAGTTTTTAATAATTTTTAACCTGAAATCCATCTCCTTGTTCAAATGAATATTTAGTTCTGTGCCAGGCTACAGCTTGTCTTAGGTAGGCAGACTGGGTGACCAGGATCTTCTCTTGTACATTGGTCCCTCCGAAGCGATGTTCACTGTTTGTTGCAATTCTGTGGTCTCACCCCAGTTTGTCAATGAGATATCCTGAACACGACAGACATTCCACTTGTGCTGATTTCCCCACTCTGGGGTCTGTCAGCATCTGTGTAGGCACATCAAAATCACTGTGAACATTTTTGCTGCCAGTTCATATTCCGCCGAGTATCTTTCAACATCACAACAACCTTCTGCTACCAGGTATGCGTTCCTGCAAATGCACTTCACAAATTTTGATTTGTAGTTTTCTGTCTGTAGTTTCACCTCTGCAGATGTAGGTAGTTATCATTTTTGTCAGACTGGAGGCCACAAGTCCTCTCTCACTGTGGGGCTGGAGATTACCATTGCAGAACGTGCTGCAGAAAGCTCTGGACATTACTTTCCAGCCCAGCAGGCTGCCTAAGCAGGTATCCATCCTTCTGCCTTCACAGTACAGAAAAGCCAGTCTGCAATGACAGTGCGGGTGATGGAAACCCCAGAGGGGTCAAGTGAATGTCATCGCACAGCCCTTTGTGCACTAACCAGTGGAGGCGCAGGGATCCCACGGTGTGTCACGTCAGAGATTAGAGGTGGTATTTAACATTGCGCCTCAGGCCCCTTGCACGCTTCCTGATGTGTTCAACAGCAGCTTGGAGGTGCATTAGCTTTTGTTAGCAAATGCTATCATTTTCTCTAGAAGGCATGAAACGTAGGTTACGCATCCCCCAAGTCAACAGAAGTCATTCCCAAGACCTGGCTCAGAGCTGTGCGGACTTACCGGCTCAGGTCTCAGTGCAGTGCTGTCACAGAGGGCTTCTTTGCTTACTGCAGGGCAGCTCAGACCCGGTTAGAATACGGGATATGAGGTGGCAAACTGCTCAGACCTCAAGAAGGGCTCTGGAGATACACTGTGGCATGCCACGAGGAGGGGAGAGATGCTGTGCTGTAGGCTCTGGCTCCAGAGCCAACCAACACTCATCCTTGAGGAGCCTCTACCATCAGCCAGTAAGGAACATTTACAATGCTGCTTCCCACAGTCGCCTTTTGTGGGTGGAAGGCATGCATTTTCCGGGCTGTACCAGGACACGAAGTAATCCAAAAAAACACACAAAGCAATGGGATATCACTTAAGGATGTCTCCAGAGGCTATGGTATAACATAGTCCAAGATACAACTGTGAGACTTTAAAATTAATTGGACCTAATCCAGCCTTCTGCAATTTTTTTTGTTCTGTCAGCTAAATCAGGAGTGCATTACTAATTCCCCATAAAAGCAAATTTAAGTAGGACACTAAGCCTCACTCTAGGGTAGCTGACTCTCACCTGCATCCGGACTGCTCTCACATGCCCCGTACCTCACGTACAACATTAATGAGTGCAGCACAGTGGTCTGAGGTGCAAGAACTCAAGCCATCACTCCAAAGTAAGAAACAAAACTCCTAAAGGCAGTCTTGGACCCAGCTATACCAGTTCAGAAACACGAAGATATGACTGCCTTCAGTTTAAACATAATTTCTTTACATGCACCATGGAATGTATGTTTAACCTATTAAAAAATGAGTGTTTGAAAGAAAAGAAAAAAAAAAGTAGGGTAATCCTTTTATAATGTTTGGGACAAAACAGTCATTTCCCTGATATATTAAAAAATTGCAATGACAGAAGACACAAGCACTGAACAGGGTATTAAAGAGAAATTCTCCTTCTGCTGTTTGCTTTAACAATCTAAAATAAAAAGTTGTATTCACATACATAACCTCCAGCTTTTCAACTCACCTGGAGAGCTCCCCTACCCACAATGCACTAAGTGGATGATTAAAAAGAAATGGGGGCTTAACTGAGGGGTAAGCGTGGGGTCTCTGGAGCTTTGCAAAGCACTGAACCATGCAGCTACAGCTGTCCTCCAAACAAGCCCAACATTCTTTATTTATTTGTTATGAAATATTTATGGATGTTATGAAAGGTTTAAAATAATGTGTCTGTCTCTCTCTCTCCCCCCTTATTTTTGCCCTGGCACAGTGTTTTCTAATGCATAAATAATTCTGGCCTGTGGACAGTGGGACAGCACATTAGGTGGGATGTATCCGCTGTATCACATTCTTTCTGCCTGAGAGAAAATATCATTCCTAGTAATTTTCTACACTTATACAATCTGCGTTGACAGTAAATAATTGATGTATGAATTTAGGACTAAACTCCAACACAATATGACTTTATGTCAAGGGTTACTCCCAGCAGATTTTGAGCTAAATCATCTTGCAAAATGGATTCTTTCGGTGGAAAAAGAGGCAAAAAAAGCTTTTTGAAATTATTTTAATGGAAAGATGGGACCTCTGCATAGTGTTTCTTTTGATGAGGTCTTGCTTTGCATGGCTGGTAATAAAACCAAGCAATCTACCCATTATGAGACTAGAAATGTTTCATTTGTGATCACAACTGGATTTTCTTTTACATTGACATAAGTAGGTTCTTTTCCTTTCCTTTCCTTTCCTTTCCTTTCCTTTCCTTTCCTTTCCTTTCCTTTCCTTTCCTTTCCTTTCCTTTC
>JAVKLA010000047.1:15144137-15154704 GCA_034782735.1 Sagittarius serpentarius | reverse complement strand
ACATCCGTAGCTTTTCCCTTGTCCACTGATGTAGTCACTCCATCGTAGAAGGCCACTAGGTTGGTCAGGCAGGACTTCCCCTTGGTGAAGCCATGCTGGCTGTCTTGAATCACCTCCTTGTCTTCCACGTGCCTCAGCATGGCTTCTGGGAGGATCCGTTCCATGATCTTCCCAGGCACAGAGATGAGGCTGACAGTTCGGTAGTTCCCAGGGTCTTCCTTTCCACCCTTTTTAAAAATGGGTACAACGTTTCCCTTTTTCCAGTCTCCAGGGACTTCCCCTGACTGCCATGACTTTTCAACTGTCATGGAGAGTGGCCTGGCAATTACATCAGCCAATTCCCTCAGGACTCTGGGATGCATCTCATCAGGTCCCACAGACTAGTATACGTTCAGGTTCCTCAGGTGGTCATGAACCTGAACTTCTCCTACAGCCAGAGGGTCTTTGCTCCTCTAGTCCCTGCCCTGAGATCCATCCACTCGAGAGTTGTGGGAAGAGAGGCTGCCAAAGAAGACTGAGTCGTTGAGTACCTCAGCCTTCTCCTCAATGGCTATTGCCAGTCTTCCAGTCTCGCTTGTCAGAGGGGGCACGCTTTCCTAACTTCCTTTTCTGGTTGACATACCTGTAGAAGCCCTTCTTATTGTTTTTAGCATCCCTTGCCAAGATCAGCTCCAACTGTGCCTTGGCCTTCGTGACCCCATCCCGACACAACCGGGCAGCATCCCTGTACTCTTCCCAGGATACCTGTCCAATAATGCAGTCGTCCTTTCTCCTCCTTCCTGTGGTTTTTGCCCTAGGGGGGTTGGATCATATTTCTCCTTCTATAGGACCACTGAACAATCAGGGCCAGGAAGGACCTTAAATATTGCTTCCTCCCAAGCCCCCGGGGAAGGAAAGGAGAAATCCGTCCCTGGGTGGGCTCGAACCACCGACCTTTCGGTTAACAGCCGAACGCGCTAACCGATTGCGCCACAGAGACTCCCTATTTTAAGAAATCTGTGTAGAACATAGGTAAGAATCATAATCGGTCTAAATTTCCTTTCCCCTCACTACAATTTTAGTATTTTACCTTCTAACATGAAAACAAAAGGCATTCCTTTAATGTATTTTTCCTTAAAATATAAATTATATTTGTGTCCAGTCTCGAAGGTGAAAGTCAATGGTTCTTCAAGTTTCTGCAGATTTCTTCTTGGCCTGAGTTCCCTGTTTTTGTCTTGACAAGCAATGTCCCCATATCTTACACATTTTATACATAAAGGATTATGGAGAATGGAGTGTGAAAACAGGTTTGCAGATTAGAGAGTTGGTGGCAGGCTTTGGACAGGTGAAAATTATTAAAAAGGACTGATGAACTGCACAGTGAGTTTTTGCTGCCAGTTATTCTCAAACCAGTAAGAAAATTATAGCCTAATTAAGTTCAAACCTTTTCTTTCTACCTGAATGGCTGGAGCACAGAATCAGAAAACCTTAACATGCAGGTTTTTGTGGAATGTGACCCTTCACTGTGGATTGTCCTTTTACTCTCTGGCATGTCTTTGGCATTGTTCTTGTGTTCTTAGTACTGGTGCCGAAAAGAGCAAAATCTCCATGTCCCTCCAGCCCAGCCTTTGCAGAACTCCAGTCTGACATTAGACCTAACTATAGGTGCAGAAAGCTATTTTGACTAGTGTCAAAAAAGTTTGTTTTCAAGACTTCTCTCTTGTATGTGTAGGAGATGAGGGGAGGAAAGCACATTGAAATGGAAAAGCGAACATGGAAAACAAGAATTAAACAAATATTTGATCCCATAAAAATTTAAACCAGCATAACTAATATTTAGGGGAATATTTACATGTTAGGAAAAAAAATAGCAAAACTCAAAAGGCATCTATTTAAATAACCATCCTTTCAAGAGGTTAGATCAGCATATGCTGACAAGAGGCTTGTGTTGTGGTTTTTGTAGTACTCTTAGGCTAATTAACAAATGCATTACTGGCACAAGTGAGCCTGGAACAATTGCCAGTCAGAACACTCAGAGAGAAGCCACCAGGGAACACTGGATAGCAATAAAAAGCCATGGCTGCTTATTTTTAATTCTTTGGAGGGCCAATTCAAACAGCAAATGTAATTACAATTCTGTAAATAGAACACCCGAAAGCACTCCTTCTGGCATTAGTATGCATATCTTTGATATTTGTTTAACAAATGATCAAGTAGCCCTTTCCCTATGTTGCTTCTTATTTAAGGGGTTTGCAAATTTGAAAAGCAATGCTGAAAACACTATATAGCTGTGTAGGCTTTCACTTTCAAATGCATTGGAAAATCACTGATTTGGCTAGTGAAAGAACCTGAATGTTACTTTCTACTTCAGGTACAATAAGCATAAGAGGTAGATTTGCAAATACCTTTTGTGTTGGTATTCTTTTATTTGAAAACCAGACACTGATTATGTTGGAGCATGATAAAGCCAAAATTATTTCAAAAGGAAATGACAGCATTTGAACATCTAAATGCTAAACTAAATGATCTGTGTTCTTGCTCTACTTTCACTTAGCACAAAAACAAGAGTCAAAATAGAAAGAAGAAAACTTTGCCGTCCTTCAGATGTGGCATACTTTCTCATTACCTGACATACCAAGTGTCTCAGCAGGATCCTATCCTAGTTTGTAGTATTTTGTGCAGCAGGCAGGCTTGCTGTGGTATGTTAATTCAGAGAAAGAGCAAAAGAGGCTAAGGCACAGCAAGATGAGATCATAAATTAATAATGTTCAATGGACTGTGACTGTGAGAGCTGCTATTGGTGTTTCAGGTCAGGATAATCCCTAGACTCAGTTTAATTTCAAAAATGGCAGCCATATATTTCATGTGCAAGTGGAAGAACACAGAAGTCTTGAGGGGGATAGAAAGCTCTTAGAGAGATGAAGGTAAGTACTGGAGGGAGAAAAAGGGGAAAAGAATAATAGTAAGGCCAAAGGGAGGTAAACTATCCTACCATCTGTATGTGAGTACTTGATAAATACAGTAACATTAACAACATGATTCCTGTATTAAAGATTCATATGATCAAAACCCTCAAATTCTTGCTAAGGTATTCCTGGTTTTCCTCCTACTTCAAGAGTTAATTGACAGCATTTTTCCACTGGCCAAGTAGGTGGGCAAGGAACCATATCAGCTGTCATTACAATGTAAAAATGGGAAAAGCATCTTTAAAAGTTCTTTCTCTGCCCCCTCCAACCTCCCTGCCTGCCCCAGTTTCATAGTTTTGGTTGGCTTTTAGGAAACAAAAGCCATCTGTTTGGCTACCAAACTCTGTATTTATCAACTCTTAATTTCATTATTGCTCAACAGCCAGTGCTTGACATCAACGTTAAAAGACACTGCTACATTCTCAACAGTTAAAAACATAGCAAATTATTTGTCCAGCAGGCACAAATACTTGCCTTGTGTTTCTAGTATTTTTAAAAAGTCAGTCTTACTGCTAGAATGTATTTACATTTCTAAATTTACGACAGAGAGGAAAGCTCTGTAATTTGACTGCTTCTAGCTTGCTTTAAAAGCACCTGTTCTTTCAAAGTGGTGTGGTGGGGCAGAAGGGAGGCTGGCTGCTCGGTTATCCTAGCTGGTGGGCTTCACCTTTGCCCAAGCCTTCGCAGGAGGACGAAGGACTGCTCTTTCATGACAGGGAACAGTCTGCTCTGCTGTCAGGGATGCTTTGGGAATGCAGTGTGGGGCAAGGCGAGAAGGTGGCACCACGGGATACCCGGTTGTGTTACTCAGCTAAGCGAGCTTCAGAGCTTGCACTTCCTTAGCCGCTGCCCTGTGGCCATGCTGTGTACGATGGCTCTGTTCAATTTTTTTTGTGTTGCAAATCAATACACACCAAACCAATGCAAGTTAAAAATAACCTTTAAAAAGGTTACTTGTGACTGATAATTTCAGAGAGCTAATTTACAGTGTGGCCTCCAAAACTGCTGTCTGGGCACTGCTGAATGGGCAGTGAACTAGTGTGTGAGAACAACTGCTTGCAAAAAAGAGCTTTTTAATTTGGCTTTGTTGCCAAAGTCAATATATTTTGTAGTCATGTCCTGAGACAGACAGCAAACAGGGTGCTTGCAACATGAAAACCAACAGGGAGGCTTCTGAAAGGAACAGGACTCCTGGCTGCAGCAAAGACCAAACTCCCAGCCCAAAGGCTCAAAGGTGACAGATGGCAAGAGGCTTCCCTAGGGACTATGTGGGACCGTTATAGCTGAAGAAGCCAACGAAAATGACCAGAGGGAAAAGTAAATTCTCAAAAGGACAGTGCACAGACTTATTTTTCTAAACCTACATTTCACCTGTTTCAATTTTTACCAGCAGATCTGAATGTTCCCTGTTGGAAGTATCACTTTGTTCCATTTTTCTTTACTGATAGGCTCAAGCTTTGGAGCCCATGGCGGGGGAAGGAGGGGGCAGATTGCACCTCTCCATTGTGGTCGGCATGGCATCTCCTCGCAGGGGACTGCAAGACCATGAAGGCTGAATGTGAAGAAAACATTTAGTCTGCAGGGAAAGCTAACCTTGACAACATGAGGAAGCTCGTCTTCCTCTCAGGTAGGTAAGTGGTGTTAGGAAGGAGCAGGATCTTTGTGGTGGAGAGGCTGGTAACTGGCTGATCGTACTCCACGGAATTAATACAGCTGTAGCAGGGCAGCACTGAGTATACGAAGTAATATTACTTTCAGCAAGACTCTTGGGTTAAGACTGAGCATAAGAGACAAGCCCCCAGTACCCTCCTCCCAGGGCCGGAAGTTTTGAAGTTAGGGGAAGAGATATGAAGAGCATCTAATCCCTTATCTAACTTTTGGATCTTGTCTTTAAGCCCTAGTAAAAACTACGTATTCCCCAACTTGTGTTGCCTGTAGGGCCGAAGCTGTGATGTGCTATTATTGTGGTGTCTTCTGACTTCTGACCCACCTCCCCAGTTTGTGTCACAGCTGGAAATGGAGGTGGTGGTCAGAGACTGTCAAACAACTGACCAGTGGTGAAAGCTGTCACCCAGTGTGTGAAAGACAGGGAGTCAATTCAGCCTTGAAAGCATTTGAGCCTACTTGTTCCAACTCTAGTATGAATGATTTAACTACCCTGTAGGAGGTACTCTGGAGGTTCAATTTGTTTATTTTAATATTTCCCATCTCTTCCATATGGCATAAAGTAATAAATCCTTATTGAGTGTAATTCTACAGAGCAGTGGATACAGCAGATAATACAGTTCTATCTCCTGCTTCAATCACTGACATATAATGCTTTAACTAATAAGTAGATGTGTAACAGCTAAGTGCCTCCACTCTACACACTCACTCAAATATTGCCATTTATGTCAGAATCTTACTTAATCCAGGGGGTTGTTTAGATCTGACCACAGAACAAAGTAAAGTAAGCAATAGGATTTGTAAGAGCTAGAACTAGGTTTTGTCAGAATACAAAGTAGGACAATAGTAATGGATGATAGTAAGGACATACAGCAATGTAGACTAGATGGGCAAAAAAACAGTAAGAACTACAAGAGAGTGACAAAAATATCGCTTCTTCTGCCTACCATATTTTGCCAGGACATCTGTCCTTACTGTTTGGTCTGATTCTAGCAGCATTTCAACAGAGTCCTAACTTGCAACTGATTCTGTACAGTTTCCTCTAGTCCTTATGAAAAGTATTCCCTATCTCTCCATCCCCTCTAAGGTCTAGGTATGCGCCAGATGCTTTCTCACTTTCTTTGTATATCCCCCTTAACCTCTTAAAAATTCTTTTCTTTACTTACACTTTCAGGAGTTTCCTCTTCCCCAGAATACTGCAAATAGGCAGCTTTGCCCGCTTTCACATAGCCATGGACTTTCAAAGTTGCTGAAGGGAACATCTAGTAAGGAGCAAGCAAATAACCAGTTACCCTGTTTCGTTGTTGCTTCTGATTTCTTTTGCTATTGCAGTCAGTATCTCTTCAGAAGGTAAAACTACTTTTTCCCTGGCATGCAATCTGGCCATGAAATGGCCAGACTGACCAGGTCTGCTTACTGCTCTTTTTCAGCCTAACCTGATTTACTGGGATCTGGTTCTCTGAATCTCTTTTGTTTATCACAGTCACCACAGGAGAAAAGAAGTGTTAAGACTGAAGTGCTCTGTCCTGTTTGCCCTTTTGTAGCAGCACTAGGAGTGTTAGTTGGCCCTGGACCTGCTTCTGCTTCCCGTGGCCCAGACGGATGCTCTGATGCCACAGAGATCACCACAAACCACAAAAGCCAGCTGAGAAACAGCTGGTCCTAAGCTTGGTGCTACGGGTGTCTGAGCTACCTCCCTCGTGGTCGGCTTCTTGGTGTAGATTCAGAAGCTCACTCATGCTCAGATATTCCATGCGGTTCTGTGTTTAATTGTATAGGATCATTATTGTGAAACAATTTCCTAAAGTTTTGTTTTAGGACTTTTTCTCTCTTCTCTAGCCGATGAATATTGGAAGTTTTATCTAGTTTGCAAGGCTTGCCATTTTAAGAAAAAATTCCCAGAATTCCAACCAGGTAATTCTCTTGAACTAGAGTTTATGAAAAATAAGACAGCGCTTAGCTTTTAAGTTCTTTTTTAAAATTTGATGACTGGATATGGAAAGGTTTTCATTATTTCTGCTAAAATAAAGTACAAAATAACTGTATGTTTTTAAGATGAATTATAAAGCCTTGGTAAATACTCTGATAAACAACTTCATATGAAAGATATGTTATCTGAGAAATAATATGCAATGTTCAAAAGATGATTGTGCATTTAATTCATCAAAATATAAGTAGGCGTAAATAAAAGAACATATACATCAAGACAGAATTCTGCTCAGTTTCAGTATTTCCACTAGTTCCTATTTTATACAAAAGCACAGTTATATTTTTAGATTTTTGTGAACAATTCATAGATCCACAGCACAGTATTTTATGCTGACCTTTTACTTTTTTTTTTCCTCTGAGGAGAAATGTGACAAGTATGTGATGTTAGGTAATAAACCTGTTTTTACAGAGCAGCAGTCTAATATGCAGATGTGACACTTTTGACACTTTTGCTTAGAAACAACTGTAAGCTTTTCTTTATATGGGCTTTGTGAAAGATTGCTTACTTTCTTTTAGAAATTATTCTATTAGTTTAGAGCTTAGGTTCTTGGGATGATGTAAACCAGAGTTTAAAAAAAAATGCTTTAAACATAGTTCTTTGGGGTCCCCAGGAAGCACAAAACCCCCCAACTTCTGAGCAGGTCTGCACGGCTTCCTTTTGGAGCCAGATCAGAAAACAATAGCCTGCCATGCTTTGGTTTTAACCTTTGCAATTAAAATGTAAAACCATAACCACCAGAAAAAACCCACAGTTTCTCATCCCTAAGATTGTGTTCCTTGCTTCACTGTGGACATTTTCATCTGTGAAGTTTTGTTTGTGTCTAACGTTCTGACAAATATTTTCCCCCTGGAAAACATTAAATAATTTAGCTGTGTGCAGATATTGAAAATATCTAACTATCTTTGGCTTGCTGAGTCCAGCAGAATTGAATCTATACTATTTTTTCTTATTTATTTCCTAATTTCAATTTTGAAGTTGTCTGTGTACATTTGGAGAAGCAGGAAGTTTAATCATCCTTTACAGAGAAGACAACCTACGCATCTGGAGGAAGGGGAAAAAAGACGTGGAGAGGAGGTGCGTCCTTCATTGGAGAGATGGCACAGGAATACAGAAGCTTTTAAGCAGCATGCTGCCTGAATTTAACTATTCGGTATGGTATAACCACAAAATCTTTGGGTTTGGGAATGACTGGCTGTATTCATTCATGAGGCTATCTCTCTACTGCAAGAAAAGACAGTGATACGAAAGAGTTGCTCTACTTGCATGTAAGCTCTTTCAGTGCAAAAGAGTTCTTTGCAGCTGTGGTTCCACAATATTCAGGCTTGGGGTAGGACGCAGGGAAATTCACCTGCATGGTATTGCTGGCAGAGCGTTGCAAAGAAGATTTTGGGGCTGGAGGTTGGCCCTGGCCTGCAGTGCTGCCTGGGCATCTCTACCCATCAGCAGCAGGGCTGGAGCTGCGTGTGGCTGCACTGGGGCTGAGCTGAACCTGAGCCCCTTCAGCCAGGCCCTGGGAGGAATGGGATCTTTCACAGTGGACATGGCAGAAAGGATGCAGGCACCCGCTTAAAATCCTAAGACCAGAAGGGAGGGACGTTGTAGCCAAGGGTGCTGATCACTCCCAGGCGATCCTCCAGGAGAGCTTCGTGTTAGCTCACAGCAGAGGTGCATAGGAGGAGCATCGCACAAACCCCCCCGCAAGGCTGGAGCTGTTCATTTGTCACGCTTCTGGCTGGAGCCACGGGTTTGTTCGTGTGCATCAGAAGGCAAGGAGGGATGCAAACGGACCTGGTAACTACCAGGGACCACCCTCCTCTCTTTCCTTCAGGAACGGCTCGTTGTCTCCCATTAAAACGGATGCTGTCCATACTGCTGTCACTGGGGATTATACATATTTGTGAAAGTTTACCCAGCTAATTTAATCAGACACATATAGCCTCTGTGGGAAACAAGGACTGAGTTTTTTGGGTTTCATTTAATGACTTTCTCACACTCTTTTGTGTATCCTTAATATGTTCCATAGTAAACATTCTGATTTTCGAAGTAGTCAATGCATCCTCAGGTTAATGACCAAGCCTATCTTTGGATTAGTTGTGTTGCAGAAGGCAAAGTACTTTTTTCCCCTTGTTTTCTGTTTAAAACAATGAAAAACATCAGTTGGGTCTCCAACAATTGCAAGACTGTTTCAAGAACAATGATTCTCAATTATTTTTTTACATTTCATTTTCCAGTTTTCTGAGTGTTTGAGTTTTTGAGCTTTTTTAAGCCTTCTCTTCCTTCTGATTTTTTTTACCTTTCTTTTCTACACAAAAGCTGTGATTTGTCTCATCATCTCATAACCAGAATATCTTGGTATCCCATTTAGCATCCGTTAACTATAGGATAATAAATATCATGGGATAACACGAAATGACAAAACTGAAGCTTTCTTTTCCTCTGGACAATGCTGATCCTGCATAGGCTCACTCTCATGAATGGTGGATGGTTTGGAAAGGCTAAAAGATTCATATAAAAAAGCATTTTCTTTTTCTCTTCTACATTTCTTTCCATGTTTCTCTACACATTCTCCACAAGTATCTGATAAGAAAAAGATCTCCTTTCCTGCACTGAAACAGAATATTTAAGAAAGATGACAGGAAGTAGTTCGTGCGTGAAGCATCTGACTTGATTGTGCTCCAAAGCACAAAATTACATATGACGATGAGAAGTGAAGAAACACTACTGATTGATAGCAGACTACAGAGTTCGTATGCTCAGTGGTGGTAACCTCAGAAGCCTCATGAAGCTGGTGAAGAGGGGAATGTTCACTGTCTCCTGTTGAAGATCTGGAGTGCATCAAACAAGCAGGTAGCTGATTCAAACCAGACAAGAAGGTGTTTCTTTTGCAATGCATAGTTGAATGTGGAACTGATTGCCCCAGGACATTACTAATGCTTTTCACACATGAAATCAAGAAACAGGTAGAAAAATTCATGATGGAAAAGTCCATCTACATTATTTATATATAAGGTTCATTCTTCCAGCTTAGGAAACCCTCAACCCCCAGATCTCAAGACCACTGGAAGCCTGTAGCCACATGATCTCTAGAGTCTGGGAACCCCTGATTTGTTTCCCCAAAAGCTGGAGGCTTTATAGTCTTACCTAGGAATGCACAGTTTGATTTTCTTGGGGATGATTGGGCTGAATGGATTTTCCATGTGACCTAGTGTGGACATTCTTACTACCTTAACAGAATGTTTATCAAATATTTCATTATCTATCCCAGGTCAAAGGAGCACCACTGGTGTTGACTCTTCTTTCTGCTTTTTCAGGGCCTGATTTTGCTGTCAGTCTATTTTTTCTTACTTATCTTTTCAAGACAAAATGCTCATTGTCTTCAGCCATCCTGAAATTTCCTCTTTCATAGACTAGCAGGGAACTCCTGGTCTGTGCAGAACAAACTTGCCCTTAAAGAATATCTCATCACTTCTTACTCATGAAGTATATAGCAACTCTCCTTCTGTTTTGTTGTTGCCAGATAACAAGTAGGTGACATGAAAGGAGCAAAGTGGTTAGGCACACACAGAAGTAAGCTTCTTGTGGGGCATGAGCAATTTCACTCATCCTTCCCCCACCACAGAAACAAGAAAAGAAGAGGATGTAGAAGAGAGGTTGGCATGTGGAACAATCCTTAAATTGTGAATTCCACAGATGTGATTTCCTTTGACTGTATGTGCATGCTTATTGAAAAGAAGTGAGAAAACTTCTATTCAAAATGAAAAAATAAAATTCCATATAAGATATTACTACCCTGAATGGCAGAATGGAAGCAGTAGGAAGGAAAATTGAAAAAGAGAAGAAAAAAAAAAAAGACTACATAGTAAGATTATGGTGTGGCTGACACACCTGAAGGACGGGATGCCATCCAGAGGGACCTAGACAAGCTCGAGAAGTGGGCCTGTATGAACCTCATGAGGTTCAGCAAGGC
>JAVKLA010000047.1:15131855-15144037 GCA_034782735.1 Sagittarius serpentarius | reverse complement strand
CTGGACGGGGCTCTGAGCAACCTGATCTGGTTGAAGGTGTCCCTGCTCACCGCAGGGGGGTTGGACTTGATGACCTTTGATGGTCCCTTCCAGCCCAAGCAATTCTATGATTCTATGATTATATGAAATTATACGAAGTTTATTTTTGTCTAAAACTTATTAATCTACAGGAACTTGGCATGCTGATCCCTGAGGGTGTAACTTCCTAGTTACTCTACTTGGTACCACGGCCAGCTAGCAAAAATGAAAGAAAGCCTAAACCGTAGATTAGACTCACAGCTACAGTACTTGGATAAACACAAGGAAAATGAAGGGTTGGAAGTGGTTTTTCTTGTACGTGCTGGTTAAATTGATTTATATCTGTCTGCCACTGAAACTCTGTTTTAAAACTAATGATTGTGGCTTCACGTAGAATAGTTGATATTCTGACCCACATCCTACGGGCCTCCTTCAGTCCTTAGCAAACAGAAATAAAAATGACCCCAGGAGCTAGCAGCCTCCACTGAGGTGCTGAATCAATGACATCTTCTTTGTCCAATTCCCCTTTTTTTTTTAAAAAAAAAAAAAGCATTTGGGCTTTTTTTTTCCCCTTTTTCCTTTTTTTTTTTAAATAATGCTTGAGGGCAAACTCTTCTACCCTTTCCCCTTTTGAATGTTGCTGATGTACCAGCTTCTTTCCAAGCTCCAATAACAGGCCACTACAATATAACTGGCTGAGCTTGGCTGCCAATCTATAATGTTCTTGGCCATGATTAATCTGATAAATAATAAATATATCAATCTAGTCTTTTAGACAAGGACAAATTCTTACCAGCGGGGAGGCACGAGGCCTCTTTTACAGCTGCCTGTAGTGCTGGAATTAATTATTTAATGCTTAATTCTTCAGGAAATGAGAAAGTTTTGATTAATGTTGTCCAGTGTCATTTCTTGCTTGTTTGATATGTGTCAGATAATTTTTCCTCGGCAGTCGCTCTGAAGAAGCCAGAGGCTACTGTCACTGGGATCAGACACTGAATTTCTAGAGATTAATTGAAGTGAAAATTTAGAGAAATGCACCATAAGTGCTTGCCCAAGATAACCTTTCACAGGCTAAATTTAGCTTCCTTTGGTAATGTTAGCCTCCTATTGCCCTGGTGTAAAACATTTATTTTTAATGCTGTGAGAAACCTATTTTGTTTCTTTGGATTTTTTTTCCTTTTTTTCTTAACTCCATGTATGTCAGCATGATTGAAATATTTAGGGCTTGATTCTCCTCCCATTTACCCCACTGTAATTCTGCAGCTCCCATGGAGACCAATATAATGTTTATTAGTTTATTACAGAAGGGGATGGGTAGTTAGAGTCGAGCCATAAAATTGGACCTAGGTAAGCTAGGTATCAGCACTACCTGCAGATTGTGTTAGCTCTCACTCTGCAACAGCGTAAGCCTGAATGCTAGAGGCTTGTTTCTCTTCCTATTTGTGCCAGGGTAATTCAACTAGCCTCATCAGATTTGCTGATTACATATATTAGTGTGAATTAGATAGACATCACTCCTGCATTCACCCGATGCTTTGTGCAAGATGAGGTTTTAATTGAAATACCTAGATGTTTGGGGAAATTCTTCTAGTGTCTTTACACAGCTACACATTTCTTTTTTAATCTGGCCCTCAGTTTGTCTGAGGAATATTTCTGTGTAGGCTGAAATCACGGCATATGAAAGAAAATCAGATGTTTTCCTTCTCCTTAAAGTTGTGCGAGTATGAAATTATGAGACCAATGCTCTACATGCAAGTCTTACGCTTCACAAATCCCATTTCTCCTCCTTCCTCCAAATCATCAGTGCAATGTAGTTAGTCTTGCAGAAAGACAGAGGACCTGACACTGTTGTGACTCCTGTGAGCACTAAGAGAGAGGGCACCACGCAGCATACAGCACTGGATGTTCACATGGTTGTTTTCTCTGTATCTCAGCACCCTCCAAAACATTATTTCTTATGTTGGTCTTTCCCAGTCTTTAATTTACATCCGTTACTGTCTCCCTTTGCTGGTATATAAGGGCTGTATTCTACTTTCCCTACTTCTTTTTAAAATCTTGCACGTGCTTGTGCTTATTACATCCTTTGAAGATTAAGTTCTTTAAATGCTAACACATTTTATCAGATTTTCCTCTCACAAAAATCTAGGTGCATGCAGAGATTCTTGTGAGTATATTTGTCTAAAAGATAACAATTTGGGGCTAGTTAGGCATGTATGGATGGCAGCTGTATACTTGTGATGTAAGATTATGGCCCATCACATTGCACCAGCAGTGAAACTTCCTTCCCCTCTACTCAGCAGTGGTAAGGCCACACCTGGAGAGTGGTGGCCAGTTCTGGGCTCCTCAGTGCGTAGAGACACATGGACATACTGGAGAGAGTTCAACAAAAGGCCACGGAGATGATGAAGGGACTGGATCATCTACCCTGAGGAGAGGCTGAGAGAGCTGGGACTGTTCAGTCTGGAGAAGAGAAGGCTCAGGGGGAACCTTAGCAATGTATATAAATACCCGAAGGGAGGCTGCAAAGAGGACGGAGCCAGGCTCTTTTCAGTGGTGCCCAGGGACAGGACCAGAGGCAATGGGCACAAACTGAAACACAGGAGGTTCCATCTGAACATCAGGCAACACTTTTTCACTGTGAGGGTGATGAAGCACTGGCACAGGTTGCCCAGGAAGGTTGTGAAGTCTCCATCCTTGGAGATACTCAAAGACTGTCTAGACATGGTCCTGGGCAACTGGCTCTATGTGGTTTTGCTTGAGAAAGTGGAGTTGAACTAGATGATCTCCAGAGGTCCCTTCCCACCTCAACCATTCTGTGAACAAATCTGTGAACTATTGCTATAAGCTAACTTCTTCCTAATTTATTAGAGAGCCATTTTTCTGATATGATTTAAGAGTTTTCATTAGTGATGCTGGAGCTGTTTCATGAACTCTCTTGTCCACCCAGGGCAAGGGGTAGGGTGGAGGAGTGAAGCATTTAAAACATACCCATAAATAATCTACATGTTTTTTTCTAGACATGAAGAAGTATTGAACTAAAATGTGTTGACCTAGGCACCTTCATAGCTTTTGGTCAAATGTGCGGAGCTCTTGTGTCTGGCCTGGCAGGTAAAGGAAATAAATAAACTTCAGAATTGTATTACCTGTGTAGAAAAAAAAAAGGTTCCCAACTGGATATTGTTATTCCTTTTATTCCAGAAAAAAAAGACTGTTGCAAGAGAATTCTAGCTTATGAGTAAAATCTTTTAAAATCTTATTGGATTTTCTTTCTTTTATTTTAGTTTTGTATTCAGTATCAGCTGTTTGAAGCTGTATGGGAGACAGGAATCTTAGAATTGTAAGACAGATTACTAAGCAGGTGATGGAATTGTAAACATATGATTAATTGCAAAAGGTTTTCAAAAATACATTTACCAGTTCTTCCAGTTATCACATGGGAATCAGGCACATGTGCACATACACTTGCCCACATTGAGTATAAACTATTTATATGAGGATGGATCCATTAAACAGATATTTTAAACTTGTGAGGGAATATAAACCATCACTTTATGTGAATTTCTCTAATATCTAAGTACAATTTGAGCATTAGAAACACAGGCAATGTCAGGAAATAAACCATCATATAAAAACCGCTATGCATTTTTCTGACTAGTTCTTTGAATCTCGAGGGAATCTGACATTTTATTTCACTTGTTCTCCAAACAAAACAAGAAAATGTCTTGAACTAATAAAAATATGAAAATTAAAGAAACACAAAAAGTTTGACTAATTCTTGACCCGCAAAAAAAAACCCCAAACCAATGAAACTTAACTAACCTAAGCTAAATGCAAGGCACAAAAGAAAGGTTTTACAATGTGTGAATGCAACTTCAAAAGTTGAATTTGTTTAGGGAATTTGTATTTTCTGCTTCTTTCTTCAGGAACCTATTTGCATTTTAAATAATTAAAACATTAAAACTGAAAAATTTATAAATGAGAGCTGCGAAGAGAACCCTGCTTGGCAGACAATAGAAAAGAAATTATTACCCTGCTAGGTTTGCTTTAATGTCATATCTGTCACTCTCCCCAAGGTAGGTTCATTACCATACCAAGTGCACCTCCTGCCAACCCCCCCTCCACACACACATACTCTTTTTCTTCCACTCCCTGCCACTTAAGGACTCTGGATCTCCAGGGGACTTTGATCTCATTGTACACACTAACCCAAACAGAACCTCTGCTGTTCTCAATAATTTTTTCTTTTTAAAAAAAGAGAGAGAGAGGAGCGTGGGGGGGGGAGGGGAGTGAATTTGTGTGAAGAGTGACAGAACGCTTTGTCCAGCGCAGCTTTGGCTGGTTGTAACAAGCGTCAGGACATTAGACGCAACAAAAGCTGGATTGGCAGTATCATCAATCACGGGTCTGACAGTCGACTTCAGTTTGTTTGTTCCACTCTGCATAATAAGTGATTGGATCAGGTTTAATTAGATATTGGGTAATCAATCATTGCCAACAAGGCAACCCAGCTTGGGATCTAGATGCTGCAAAGGGGGGAAAAAAAGCAAATCTCATCCAGGGTGCATAAATGCTCAAACGTATAAGCACAGAGGGTGAAGCTTCAGAGGAAAGGTATAAAGATGTCTGCAAGATGGCACATAATAGAATCATTCACATCTGTACTACTTGTAACCAGACATCTGCAGTTTGACATTTTACTTTCGCTGCATAATTACTTTTCAATATAATATAATATACTGACCTGAGGGAGAAAGACAAAGCAATTAAATTATGCATAAGATCCTTTCCTCCCCAACCCTTACCAAAAAGACAAAAAAAAAGAGAGAAAAAGCAAGAACAGGAATTAGCATTCTTATGGCTTTTTAGAGAAAAGGACAAAAAAATTCTTCCTCCTGACTGCTATGATGATGAGTCTCACTGCATAACTTGTCAAATGAGCTACTCTGAATTGAGATTACAGTAAATGATTCTTTCTATCTTATTTTGCAATGTGTACATATAGATTAAGGCCCACACAATGAAGTAAGAGGAGTGATAGATGGAGCAAATTAATCCCATTAACATTAATTAATCCCATAAATTGAGAGAAGAGTTAAAAAAATTCTTTTAGAAGACCCAAAGGGAAGCGTACTTGCATTTTTTATAAACACATAATGCTGATATAAATTAACACAGGATAAGATGTATCACTCATTAACAAGGACTTCATTATCAGAGGCCATTTTAATGTGCAAGGTAGGGCATACACAAGGTAGGTGGGAGCAATGCAACGCCTAACTGGTGTGTTCTGCTGCCTAACAGTGCACTGTTCACAGGCGGGTGCATTACGTTTCTATACGTGTTGGGAGACCTCTGCAAGAAAGCGAGTTCAGAGAAGCTGGCAAGCTAGGAGAAGTGTCACTCACGCTCAGCAGCAGCAAGAAATGCTGAGACTCAGACCGCATAAAACTTCAGTGGAACCAGGGCAAGCATCCTACCCACTGTTATCTAGTGCTGTTTTCATTCTTCCTCTCTTCCACTGAATATTTAGGTGTCTTGTAGAAATTCAAACAAGAGAGTCTGCATGATAGGGTACAGTGCTGCAAGGAGAGAGGTCTGTCTGGGATAAAATCACTGCCCAGATAAGGATCAGGAAGGATTGTTACCTGCACCTCCTACATCCTGAATGAAAGTTTCAGCTGAGACTGATTTAAGGGGTTTATTTTTTGGTTTATCTGATCTGGTACTTGTGTTCTGACAACTGAGCACCCCAAAGATGTCTGTGGCCTCAGTTAAGCAAGACACTCTGTTGGGTAGATACTATCAAAGGAAACCGATCATTCTGAAAGGACCAGCCTGTGTACAGGATGTGACAGTAACTGCTGTCCTTTAGACCTTCAAACCATAGCTGGGGGAGAAGCCTACCAGAGCCTGGTGACTAAGACCTCATACAGCGAAAGAGCCAGTTTGCATTCCCTTTTCCACAGCTCTTGTTGCCAAAGTTTTCAGCTTTGCAGTAGGATTGGAGAAAAGATAGATGGCATGTTCAGACGTGGTACCTTTCTGTTGAAGAGGTGTCAATTTGGAGAAAAGGATTCAAGCTTTGTCAATCCAAAAAAGCGCAACCAAGAGTGGGCATGTACAAGCAGCCTATTTGAATAAAGCAACAAGCTGGTAGATTTGTGGTGTGGTCTGGAATTTGCAGGTGTTTTCCGGTCAGTGTGGAAAAAATATCTGAGCTTTTATATTACGGAACCAGCTATAAAAAGGAAGGAAAAGGAAGACTACAATAAAGACTTTCTTCTGCTCACTGCGATGTGCTACATTGAACGATGTTTCATGTTTGACACACACTTTAACCTGACACCAGTGTAGTGATAGCCTGAGTATTTTGTCCACTGGAGAAAGCTTTTATCTTGATTTGTTGTGTTATGTATTGCACATTTTATGATGTATCTGCATCAGCTGCCATGATTCCTAGACCTGGGAGTAGCCATCAAATTATCAGAGTCAGCCATCATGTCATTCTGAAGAGATAGTCTCCCCTGACTCCTCTTCAGTCTCCTCAGCTGTAAATCGGGGATGGGCCAAGCTTTTCTCAGACACTCTGAATGCCAAATTTATTTTCCTGCTGTGACTAGTTGAGACTAGACTCCTCTGTAATATTTGCAGTGTAACTTTCTAACATCCAAGCGCCCCTTAATCTGCTTCTCTTAATTCTCTTCAAACTCACCGAGTTTGAAGCCAGAGCCGGTGATGTTTGTAGACTGCTCTGCTTTTATTGCAGGGCGTTGTTATATCTGATGCAGCTGCCCCATAATGAGTCCATAGTTTCCAGCAAAGTAGACAGCTTTGATTTGAAGATATGAAGAAATAGAAAGTTAATAATTCTGTTAATCTACTGACTCTTCACTGGCAGTGTTTACAAAAAACCTATGCCTGCTTTCATTTGTGTGGCTTGGATTTGGATTTCCCTGCAAAAGAGGTAACAAAAAAGTCTGAAATATGCCCTTGCCCTTTGTCAGAACAAGGGCCTGTATATTTTTTAGGAGGACCATAGCGTTTATTGGCAGACAGGACACAATGGAAATGAGATTTGTTCGTTCATGGGACATTAGCTAGCTGAGGATGTGTAGACTATTATGGCCGTGCGAAACTTTTAACAATTACTTGTCTAAATACCTGATGATTTCCATGAAGTTATTTAAATTATGACCAAAAATAAATAAAAGGTCTATGATTTTATTTAGTACCAACATTTCTATTCCAGCCTGAACTTCTAATCTTGTTTAAATATGGATGTTCATTAACTGTCCTCAGCTGCCTAATTGTGTCAAAATATTAAAGCAGAACATTTCAGTAGTTTTAAAACAAAGTGGTTTGTTTTTTTTTTTTCCTAAAATTTCTTCCAGGCAAGTTTACATAAAACAAGTTCTTATATGAATGGATTTTCACCACTGTTCATGTGCAGAGCTACCTTTCCAAACCTGGAATCCATTTGCAGTGTTTTACATGACTTGGAAAGCTACTAGTGACTAAGAAGAGGGAGAGACTGTGTTGAGGGCCTCAGTGCAATCTGCTTGGTGGTCCTGGAAATCTTTGAGTATATCATGACATGAAATGGTTTGCCAAACTGTGCAGGAGCTGAAGATCCTGGGAACTTAGGCTGCAGATCCCCCATCAGATTGTCACTCAGTCTTCTGAGGAGTCAAATGGATGAACAGGCATGAGACCTGACTTAATTGGGTTGTAACCACATCTAATTCAAACCTTCTCAGTGAAATGCTTGTGCTGTAACCAGTCTAAGAGATCAGTCAGTCAAAGGGAAACAGTCTTTAGAAGAGCTTTTCAAAAGCTCTTTTTATTATCACCAGCATTACTACTAATGTAACAAGTACTATACCATTTGTGTCCCAGGGCTCAAATAAAGACCAACAGCCCATTTTGCCAGGCTCAAGGCAGATCTGCTAGGGCAAAGGCTGCATCTTTCACAATAACTTTGTTGGAGTTCATATACAGTACAACAGATAATTGAGTCTCTAATCCATCTGCTAACTGTTCAAATTCACATGACTTCACTTTATTCAGAAATACTGCTACAAAATAGTCTGTTAGCTCATCTTAGACTCCTTTTATTCCCTGACACTATATAGAGAAGGCTTCTCTTTCTCTTCTTGCTGCTCCGCTGCAAGTAATCATACAGCATGTGAAAGGAGCTCTGCCCACAGACTCCTCTGATTTTCATTCCCTTTCCCTGAAAAGGACTTTGCGGTTGTAAACTCAAAAAATGGCACTTTCATTGACATTTCTCTAGCAATATCTACTTCTAAAGCTTGGGGAAAAAAGCATTCATGCAAGGTCTCCTTGAAGCTGATGTTATTGTTTTAGTGAAAGAGAGAATAGATGAAACAGTGTGGACAAAACAATGAATGCTTGTTAGAAAATAAAAATACAGTAGGGGAAAAATATTTTCATAATGCATTTACTAATTCAGTCAAGTTAGACTTTACTTGAAACAGAATTATAGCAGCCTTCTTTTCAGAGAGAAAATGGGGGTTTTGTCAACAGTGTCACACAAGATGATTTTGCAATCATCTTGTAAATAAAATTGTGACGATCTCACAGTATTTGAGAAACAAGTCAGAGGGAGAGTTAGTTCGTTGTCAAGTTTTTATAGCTCTGGCCTGGCTTTCTTTAGCAAAGACCTCTTTTGAGCGCTGTACTTTAGTTTATTTTCCAGTGAAGTATTTGTGATCCCAGGCGTACCACATTTTTGTGGTCCCCTTAACTACCTTTTTCCTATTTGCATTTATATATGTCTTGCCTATGTACAAATCCAGAAAAAAATAACCTGAGTTGGCAGTGTGTACAATTCCAAGAGATTCCCACTTTAAATATCTTCCCTCTGGGCCATACTGTTTAAAGATATCTCTGACTGTCCTCAGAGCTCATTTTCTTTAATCCTGGATTAGCCTTGTTGCCCTTCTTTACCTTTTCAAGTACTGCAGTCTCCCCTTCACCTCCCCCCCAATGCAGTAAGGAGGAAATAAAGTAATACTAAAATGATTTAAAATTTGACCAAAGCAATTCATAATCTCAGCATATTCTCCCTGGATTTCTAAACTTGCCTAACATTTCTTTGGCCTATGCAGAAGAATGCTTTTTCTACAGCATCTTGACATTTTTAGAGAGATGACAACTGCGTCAAGGTCTTTATGGTGTCTCCAGCGATCTTATCTGTCTTGAATGTTCTTGCATAAAAACTGACTTCATGTCCAGTGGCCACGCACACAAACAATTGCAGTTAATTTGCTAAAACAGACATTTACTATTTGTAATCACTGGGTACCAGTACCAAGTTGTAGACGATGTAGGTGTAACACTCAAAAATCACTTGGGCATTTCTGACGATGATAATGAAGCAAGGTCTCTGACAGCAGAACAAGTGTTGCTTGTTTGGGATCAAGAAAAAAAATACATAATTATGTAGTAAAGGGGCTTTAAATGGAGAAGCTGCATTATATAATGTTTTGTGAATGCCAGATATATTAAATGGAATTTCTGAGGTTTTATACTCTTTTTCTAATCTAGAATAGTAAAGAGAGGATTAAAGATTGCTTCCATAAATCCTGCTTCTTACACTGACTTGAAAAATACCGTTTAAAAAAGCATTCATCTTCTCCCTGCAAGTGCAGGATTGCTGAATGACACTCAAATATTAACATGCAACACTTTCAAATTATGTGGCTCCAGCTTAATAATGAAGACCTTCACATCATGAAAAATTACTGGCAAAACACAAATCACACTTTTTCAAAACCGTCAAAATAACTTTAAGTCAGTCTGCAGTGGTGGTGATGGCTTAAGCAATTATTTTTTAATGGAAGATCGTAAACACCTGCTAGAATCCTGCATATTGGTGGTTTCTTAGCAGTGAATACCCTCTCAGAAACAATTATTATGATCTTAAAAAAAAAAACCTTAAAAAAACAGAGGAAAATAACAGCATTTAAACCAAAACAACTGGTCAGGGGAAAAAAAAAGCAATAACCCCACATGTAACACAGAGAACATCCCTTCAAGTCTGCTGTTATCTGTGCATATGAAATTACGTTCAGTGTTTATAAGTGTTTTAATGAGCTGACCTATTTAGCCTGATTTTGGTAAATATTACTTCATAAGGTAGATGGTCTCTTTGCTAAGTCTCCCCTGTGTGTATTAAAGTTTGCTGGAAATGATTTTGTGATGCTGAAGAGGAGAGCAGGGCTCCAAGGTGTAGGTAGGGGAGCAAGAGAGAGATGTGAAACAGAAGAAGCTGGGTGAGATTTTGCACTCTTGCCACCAAGCCAGCAGCCGGCATGGATGAGACAGTGTTACAAGTTTAGAACAGCTGCCAACTAATGTTTGATCAGGGATAAAATATGCCGAGGTGACAACATCTTGCTCCCCTGCATTTCAGGGACTATCATTAAAAATGCAGCAAGGCTCGTACAGGCCCAGAAGGTCCTATGTTCTCTCAAGATACAAGGGAGAGAGACAAGTTCACAAGATGTCAAGAACAATATCCATTTGTGTTTACTATGCAAACCCACTGAGTAACCTTTCTATGCATGTTTGTACTAAGGACCATTGAGAATTTAGGCGGGGGGAAAGAGCTGCTTAGAACGAGAGGGGAGAGGCAGCCAGGGAGGAACAAATAGGCAGAGAGACGTGTATTTGGGTAGTAGAAAGACACCACTGCATGGGTAACTGGCTTCTCAGGGAGGGGGGGAAGAAAGAAGAAATGCGAGATTAAAAGATGTATATATTTATAGACAAACACAGCTAGAAAAGCTGCGGCACAGCTACAAGTTAGTGTCCATGACCCCTTCCCCCCTCCCCTTTTAATAATATATTGATGTAAGCAGCTTGCGCATGCCAAACAAATTCTCTACATAAAAAGTCAACTGTCGGAAGGAGGCTCATCAATCTGGCAAAGTGCACTCAGGTAGAACGCCTCTCGGGGAGCCTGCCCCGGCAGCCATGCTGCTCAGGGGAAAGGGATCGCTCCAGCTGACGGGCTCATAAATGTTCATTAAAGAGTCTTTCCGCCAGTTTACAGAAAAAGCAGCTGTTTTGCAGGAACACTGGTAATTTATTTCTCAGTGATATTATGGAAAGCTGTTGCAGTAATTGAACTGTAGGAAGTTTTGCTGTTAAAATGGCAGAGACAGCTAGCCAAATTCACTCAATCGGCACCTCTTCACTAGTACAGCAACCACAGCAAATGCAGAGATGTTCAGTCTGGGATTCTTTGCTGCAGTCCTCTAGCAGTCATGTTACGTATTGCTTCCCACATTTCTCACATTGTCTCATCACTTCTCCAAAGTGGAGGGAGAAGACGAAATGTATTTATTTTTCTGCTACTGTTATGACTTTCCCATGGACGACAGAGATATGCAGCTTTAGCAGTACTATGAAATGTTGTCAAGCAACTACAAAAAGCACCACTAACACAGCTGAATTAGGAAATATATTTTGTAGCTTTAAGTATGATCAAAAATCACTTGCCTTGTTAATTGTGGGATTGGTCTCCTTTCTTCTGAGGCTAGTGGTGAAGGCCCTATTTCCTGCACAGAAGACATCACATGAATTGACTAGGTATTTTCCTTAGTTATCTATTGTTTTAGAAAATGAGGTCTATGCTTTGCTTTTAACATTGTAGAGATTTTAGTAGTGATTTATAGTAAGAAGAGTTTTGTGTGTGTGATGGGAGAACAATCTCTTAGACTAAAGAACTAAAAGAGTGGGATGAGATCCTACTTTCTTTTTTAATAGACTGCTTAAAAATAACTTTAAACATTTTCATAGATTAAAAATAGACCAGCTGGCTTAGTAAGCCTGTTAGATAAAGAGTGCAGGTTTGCATGAATGCTTTACCACCCACGTTTTACGAAAAGAAGCAAAAAACATGTTTACATCTGGTTTTTAAAAACAGCGCCAATGAAAGTGTTTCCATTTTAAGATGATCACTGTAAGAAGTATGGTAAAAGAGTGTCATGGTTTAACCCCAGCCAGCAACTCAGCACCACGCAGCCGCTCACTCACTTCCCCCCCCACCCAGTGGGGTGGGGGAGAGAATCGGATAATAAAGTAAAGCTCGTGGGTTGAGATAAGAACAGTTTAATAGAACAGAAAGGAAGAAA
>JAVKLA010000047.1:15046029-15126523 GCA_034782735.1 Sagittarius serpentarius | reverse complement strand
CTCCCCCATCCCACTGGGTGGGGGGGGAGCGAGTGAGCGGCTGCGTGGTGCTGTGTTGCTGGCTGGGGTTAAACCACAACAACCGTCTAATACACACCTGAACTTCTTCCTTCTATGCTCTGTTTATAATAACAGGTGGTTAGAAGTCCTCTCTCAGTTGTAAATAAAACCATAGGAAAGGCATGAACAGAAGACAAAGATTAGACTAGTCAAGGAAAAAAACTCAGACAAAAAAATTCAGGAGGCCTATTATGTGTGTAACTTTACTGCTGTATTAAGATTGTCTCTCAAAACCAGGAGTGTGGGACCAGAAATTGCAAATGAAAAATATCTTGTTATGTTAAGATGAATGGTCATTATGTTGTCATCTCTGTTTGTTTGTTTTGTTTTTTATTGTTGTTTAAGAATGTTCAGAAGGAGGTAAAAATCAAAGAACTTGCAGTAAAATGGAAATAATCAGTGGGTTTCTTATTCATTATGGCTTTCTGTGGCATCCTGTCTTTTGTTTATAAGACTGATTGGTCAATATGTTGTTAAAGCACCACCATCATCTCTGAACTCGCCAGAAAAAATGTTAAGACTCCCTTCTGCGCACCTTTTCTTTCCAAGTAATGTTTCCAGTGGCTTCTCCATCTGATTCTTATCTTGTCACCTAATCTAGAGACCTGCTGTGTCAAAGGACACCAGCTCACTGACTCTGCCTAAATCTGTTCTGCTAGAGCCTGAATAGATGATAACCCAGCCCAGTGAAGTGAGCCAGGGTATAGCACATCAGCTGTATTGCTGACCTGCTTGGTGAAAGGCATCTGTCTTTGACTGCCCAGCTACCCTGTATTCTGAGAATGTCAACAAAAACACATATTTCCGACCTCTACTCTCCTTTTTCTCTTTTGGGACTTTGTGTATTTTGTCACATTTAGAACTGAATGACAGAAATAACCTTTTCCTCCCACTAAGAAGGATAGCTTGACACGGAAAATTGACCTGAAGTCTTCTGTCTGAAGAAGGGACTTTTTGATGAAAAAGGGACAGTTGGAAAGTACTTTGTACTTTATTTATTTATTTTATTTTTTTCTGTGTCCTATTCTCTGTGTTTTCAAACTTTGGCATGAATTTTGAAACATTTGACATACTATTGATGAGCTAAGGTTGCTAAACTTTAAAACCTGAGATGTGTTTAAGTTTGGTGTTGTACACTAACAGGTCACATCATACACCTCTGACTCTCTGGTCCTATCACTCATTGAAATGGAATTAAAACACAAATGCTCTTAGGTTTTGCACACTGAGAAGATGTGAGGCACAGTCACAACACAATTCATGCTTCTGCCACAACCTTTCCTTCACAGTTACGCTGCAATCTGCAAAGGAGCGGAGAAAGCAAGGGTCTAAGGGATGATCACCTTTTTCAAGAGTCACCTTCTGGGGAACTCCGAGAAGCTGTACAGTCTCATGGACTGATATGGGCTGTGTCTGGCAATATTACTTACGAAGCTTGGTACCAGAGGGCTCATCCAGGGCATTATTGAAACATCGAAGATGTTTTTTTTTAATTAACGTTTTTAGCAAGAACTGGATATTGATGGAAATGTCCATCTGTCAGTGAAGGTGCTCTTCATGTGGCCTTGGCCAGTGGTCTCTGAGAATCTGTAGCAACTGGCACTGCTTTAATCAATATTTTCCACACTGCCCCCAGTCTCTGTTGATGAGCTGATATCTCCGTCATACATTCGCTGAACAAGTAATGCCTATGGTAGTGTGGCCTTTTTTATTATGATCTTTAGATCTTCTGGATTCTTAAGACAGCCATTTTTATGGTTTCCACCTGTCTTTCCAGATGCCATGTGAAGTCTCAAAAGGATTTCAGAGTGTTTGACTTTTCATGTTTAGGAAGAAAATTTTTGCTTCCTGGAGAAAATATATGGCCACAAAGTGAAAGCCACTGATTTTTTTCCTAACTGGACTAAATTTTGTGCTAATATCACATTATTGCTGGCAATATTCAGGTGTTGTATACTTTGTATTTTGACTGAAAGTGGTGTTGCATTTTCCTGAACATAGTATGTACAGAAGAGCACACTAATGAAGGCTTCACATGCCAGTTTTAACTAAGCTGTTATTGAGTGCTGTTAGAAATTTTCATTAGCTTCCCTAAGAATTTTTGTATATTTTACTGTCTCTTACCTCTTAAAATGATTGCCCTGTTCTGCTTCGGCTTTCTTTAAAATTTTTTTCATTACTTCACATTTACGATTTTTTTTCTGTGTCTGTAAATTGTATATCTGCTTCCATTTCCTCTTCAAAGACCTAATAAGAGTTGCTCTCTTGTTTTGTTTAAAGGGTTTCCTTTTCTTGTATGCTGTTATAGTGTTATTTTCATTTCTTTTCAGAGGCTGCAGTGCTATTTCTTCCTAATTCCTCCATGACTATTTTAATTTGTTCCTGCATGTTCCCTACTTCCTCATTGTTTTCACTATGTTTCATTTTAGCAATGAACTTGAGCTGACTTAATCTGTCTCTTAGGGAAAGAATCTTTGAATTTTCTTCATGCATGAACACTGCTAATGTTTTCAGAGGTGACTGGAAAAGAAAGTGGTGACTTGTACTCCTGTCACTTTACAGACCTTTTCTGTATCAGCTGATACTAATTATCATTTTGCCATAGGTTTCTATACGAATTAGGTACTGATTGAAGTCTAATATGGACTGTGTGAATTTAATATAACCTACTTTTAATTAGGGAACATTAATCTATTCTGGTAGTTGTTATTACGATGATGCTTTGAACACTTTCTTCCAACACTGACTTTTTTCTTCAGGAATGTCATGCAAAGGCATTGTTTTTAGTCTGGAGAATTGACATTTGCCTTTTGTTTTATGCAGTTTTTTCAGGAAGATTTTTATTTGGATTTTTTTTTCTTGCTATTACTGTCATCTGAAGCAGCATATATGGTTCATTTACTTTGTCCAAGTTCTTAATTTTTAATTTCTTCTGTTTCTGAGTAATTCATAGCATGTATATCCAGTGATACGCTACTGGAAATATATATGTCCAAGAGATAAATGCATTGTCTCTTATCTATTAGGCTTACATAATAATTATTGACACATATTATTAATTTCTTTCTTTGGAATCTTATTTTTAAAACTCTGTTCTGTTCTCACATATTTACCTCAGCTGAATCACGATGAAAAGACCACAAGAAAAATTAAAAGATCCCAAGTATATTGTAGCTTCAGTGTCAGAGTTTCACTTAGAGACATGATAGGGATGGGAGACTTTATAATTGTGAGTATTTAGCTTTTGCATTATTAAATGCAGCAAATATCAGTACTAGTTGTGCTTAATGTTCATGTACATACCTACAAATACATATTCAGTCTCATTATGCTTCTACTTGGGCATCAGACATTTTTATCCATGAATTTTAAGTATAACATTCTTTCTGAACTCCTTTCTAATTATGAGGTTCAACAGAAATGAGCAATCTTGTAATTCTACTCATGAGTCATAATTTCAGAAAACCCTAGGTGCAAACCTACATTCCAAATATCCTCATTTAAAAATGGACTGCTGTAATTATATAATCATTTCATTTCAAATCTGCAGGGGACAGTAACTCAATATAAAGCATGAAAAAATTAATGAGAAGCTTAATTATAATAATATCATTAAATCCTAATAAGAGAAAAAGCCTAACTTCATTTTATTTTAGCTTGGACACCTACTATAATTTTATTACAGTACAGTAGTGATATTTTCTGAATTTTTAGAGAAACTAATAATGTAACAGTGAAGGTTGGATAATTTTCATTTTCCTTTCCCTTTTTTCTTTTAAGTATAAGTAAAAAGGAAAAAAGAAAACCTCTTCACAGTGTACAGGTAAGTGGACAAGATCTAATACCATTCAATATCAGCCATAGATTTCCCATCAATATTTAGCACTTCACTTACCAGAAAATTTTGGCAGCCATTGCATAATTTTTCACAAAAATATAACACAAAAATTGTTCTTTCACAGCTCACGGGCTAAAAACCTTCATTCATAATGGCTCAAGACAGGACCTTTGAGGTGCATTACCTCCTACTTTAAAGAGCAACGTACAAACGACAACAGCCAAACTTCAGTTACCACGGCTACAGAATGGAGGTTGTATTCATGGTTTATTAATATTTAGCAGATATCAGAATTTCCCTATTTTTTCCCATTTACAATCCAGATACTTTACAGAAGTTATTTATAAAACCCGCAACATTCCTGAACACACAGCCCTGCTGGTGACAAATGTTTAAATACGGAGTGCATTAGTGTGGCATCAGACATTGTCAATAATGCATGCTCACCACCATTTAATTATTTTGAAAACATCTGTTGAAGTAAAATATGTTCCAGAGGGGAATAAGGAAGTCAAGTGCATTAGTGACTGTGTTAACCACATTTCACTCTGTAACACAGAAAACCCTAAAGGGAAGACTAAGATTCAAGGACATCAGGAGAATGTTAAAATTCATCTTCACTTTTAGTCTTTGTAGCTAAGGAAGTGGTTTAGCTAAATCTTTTGTGTAGGGTTTGTCTTCCAAGAATTTTTAAAATAGGGCTAAAATATTATATCAGAACATGTATCGGAAATCCTTTATTTTTTTCATAGTACACCTGAATGTATGCCATTTGTCTTCTGAGAGATCCTAAACAATTACAGATATATTGTGATGCCATTTTACAAGTGAAGTTTACTCTTGGCTCTGAGTGAGGGAGAGCTGGTAAGCTTCCTCTTCTTAGTGCTTTCTCCTTCCTTTCATATAGTGCTTAGTTTCACTCTGGAAGTAAATGCTTTATTTCCTTTTCAGCTTTGTTTTTCATAGATTACTCCAACTGCTAGAAACAATTTAAAAAAAAAAATTAAAAATCCTTCCATGGTTGGTTTCAGAGCCTGATGTAAATAACTTTATGTATCACTCTTTAAAATGTATCCAACTATTAACATTTCGTCATACCATCTTTCATAGATTGTTTAAGGAAGGAATGCAGGATGCTTATGAACCCTCTGACATATTCCACTCGAATAATTCTCTTGTAGGCTTTTTACGAACAACATTGACCATCATTGTCACGTTAACTTAGTGGGTCATAATTAATGGTATAAGGAGCTAATAGACTTCTAGTCAGGGTGTGCCAATACAGATGTGCCACAGGCAGTATAAAGAAGCAGTCTTAAATCAGATGGTCATGAATTTAGAAACAGACAGCATGTTCCTCTAACCACTGCACAGAGAGGAAGGGAGCCAAATAATGACTACAACAGCCCAGCATGTCACACTCAGCAATTAAACTTCCCTGAAAGTCCTCGAACCTTGTCAGTGGAGATAGCCTGGAGCCTCCAAAAAACAATGTAGAAGGTCCAAGCAAGGCACTCACTGGGGAGCTGACAGCAGCACCCAGCAGGGAACAGTCAATGCTGACCTGAAGGGATTTGCATGTGGCTGAAAATGCTACCAAAGTGGAAAATAAAGCTGTACTAACACAACAGTAAAGGGGAGCTTTGTGAAGGACGGGAGGTACTATGGTCGTGGAGAGAAACTTCCAGAGTGGTAGAAAGCATGAAGTTTCAGCAAGGAGGAAAACTCAGGTTGAAGTCAGCAAAGAAAAAGAAAAGGAGGGCAGTACACTGCACCAGAGAGGCTGCAGTCTGATGTACTCCCGAGGTGGCAGGAGGAGGCAGAGTCCTGTCTTTAGGCAACCAGCAACGAGCACAGTCCGGGATCCTTGGCTCCCCTGGCTCGGGGAGAAGGGACTGATTCTTCCAGCAGTGTCTGAGCCCATTTAAGATGTGATTAATTTTCCAAAGGGTAAGCATGTCTATCTATTGACTGTAGGGGAAACACAGTTGTTGAGATTCCTAACTGAGGCCCCACCATTAAACGTTCAAAGTTTGGTGAGATGAATCCAGGCTGGGAGTATACGGGGTTAATGGTCCTATATCTTTATCTCAGCAGGCAGCCAGTACTCTTGTTAATAGTGGGAACTCTCTGAAAGCCATTAGAGGAATTCTGGGGAGCTCTACTGCTTCATGGTCCTTTCATCAGCCTTTTTAGTATGACAAATAGCTTGAGGCTGCCTACCAGCCAGTTGTTTTTAAAGGTGTGTGAAAGTGGCTAGAAACATATGTTTAAAGCCACCATTTTGAACTGTCTTTTCAATGATGTAAAAAAACCACCAACTTAATTTAAGCTGAATGTGCATAGCTACAGTTTCACCAATACATTTTTTCCATTTCTTGATTTTTCACTTGAAAAGCTTATTTGTCCATAGAAACTAGATCTCCAACCAAGAAAAGAATACTGAAAAGAAAACTAAGCTTTCTGCATACGTAAGTCTGGACTGCACAGGTGATAATCGCTCTTCACTTTAAGTTACCAATGGAAAATATTACTTAGCTCTTTTACTAGATTTTTGAAAATATGAGAAGCTTGTGCCTAGAATGTTTACATTCTCCCTTGTCCTCTCTGCAGATAGGTGAGGAGAGGACGGATTTTTCACCACAACCTTCTGACCAAGAGGTTTAGAGAGAATGTTTATACCAAGGAAAAAGAACTCCATAGAAAGATAGTGGCAGGGACTCCAGTATGGCATGACCACAGGTTCAGTGCAGTGAACAAAGTCCTAGTTTGTGCTGAAAGGTTTCTAGGGAAAAGCTTTTGCAATATGCAATCACAAAGCAGCTAAAGAAATTACTGTTTTATTTGCATGGCTGTGGAAGTGACGAAATGGTGTTAGCAACGCTACAGTTCTTGAGTTCCTGGACTTCGCACTTCACTTCTATTTTGTCTTT
The DNA here is from genome assembly GCA_034782735.1 of Sagittarius serpentarius. Lineage (NCBI taxonomy): Eukaryota > Metazoa > Chordata > Aves > Accipitriformes > Sagittariidae > Sagittarius > Sagittarius serpentarius. The sequence continues at coordinate 15,119,692 of JAVKLA010000047.1, read as the reverse complement.
TTCCAAATCTCAGCACATTGTTTTCAGAAATCAAATCCACTATACTTTTTGTTGTACATACTACAAATGTAGTCACATACACATATGATGCAGCTGTTTATTTTCAGCTTTTTGTTGGGCCCTCTTTATGTTATCCCAGCCTCTGAGGTTTTTTGGTGTCATTTCAAATATGACAGTTTAGAAATAGTTACAATAGAGAACTGGCTGCATATAGTGTTTTTTCCTACTACTTCATATTGAAAACATACTGTTTGTTATTTACTTCCAACTTTGAGTTCTTTAAAATGGAACAGTCAGAGAATACACAAAAGTTTCTGCCAGTGAGTTCTTTCCATACACACAGCTAAAAAAAAAAAAAAAAAAGAAGAAAGTCTGCATATTTAACATAATTTAACATCTCTACAGCCTGAGCAATTATCCTAATAGCAGGGAACCAAGGCCTACTGGTAAGTTTTATCCTCCCTTTGTCAGGCTTGTTTCTTTGATATTAGTATCTAGATGCATACCACAGGGCGAAACTAGGCCTTATTAAAGGAGGGTCATCATTCTGTTAATCTAATTTAAAAGCATTAAGGGGAGTAGAGGAGCATTAATTGATTTGTTGGGAGGGTTCTGACTCCAGCCAACCTGATTTTTCTGTTTACACTCTCTCTTCATTTAGACTATATTGAAAAAAGCCTACTTCAGCAGTAGTACAATATATATTGTATTTTGTCTTTAATTGAAAAAAAATCCTATAGAAGATGTTGACATATATTACACAGCTACATGTCTTCATCAATGAAGTGACTAAAGTGAAGTGATTTAAAACATCACAATGTTCAGTAATCAGTAACGAGTTAGTTTTAATATAAATGTAATAACTCTGGAAAAACTAGTCTTTAGCACTAAGAAATTAAACTGTTTCAGTAGCATGGAGGAGGCTGCTTGCAGAAAGGATAATTACATGCTATGGAAATGTAGTGTTACCAGGACAATCTTGAAACACTTGAGAAAAAATAGTTTTGGAGTCACTTGGATATTTTTTGGATGATGAATTAAAAATCCCAAACTTTTAAAATTGTTGAAAACTTCTACATTTACCAGTGAAATTTTTGCAGTTTAGATTCTAAAGTATACTTGGGAGGACGTGCTCCTTTGTTTCATAATGACTCCTATCTCCTCTAACCCTTTTCTTTTATATGCAATGAAAAAAGCTAAAAGAACAAAGGGAAATTTAGTAACAGCCTGGAGAAAAAAAAAGTATGGAAGTAGTTCTCTGTGCATAAAAAAGCATAGACGCTCATTTTTATGGATTCATACCAAAGATTGATGAAGTTGGCATTTAAGAAGCTGCAGTCTCTCATGGAAGATGTGATTGAAGTTTTCCCAGAGTGGGAGCTTTTACTGGGTTCCCTTCTATGTGGATTCTGTCCACGTGAGCCTTTCCTTCAGTGTGGACAATAATAAATGTCTACCAATGTCTATTTTGACAAGGCTTGTAGGAGTTATTCTCTCCAACAAATCTACTCCTCTGTCATATTTGGGTGACTCTGGCCAATGAATGAAAAATTACTGGAGGGAAGACAAGCATGCATATTCATGTGTGATAGGAAGATTTTCTTGGGAGAGAAGTGAAATAACCAAATATTTCCAAAATCCAAATATTGTAAAATAAATATACTTCAAATATTGTAAAATAAATATACTTTAAAATTTTGTGAAGAAAAATTTATCCTGGTAATTTTTGACTGTATTTTCAGGTCCTTCAAGCCAAGATAATAATAAATTATTTTTTAAGACTTCTATGCAAGAACTTTTAAATACATAAGTCTCTTTACAGACTGCAAGCAGTAAAAAAAAAAAAGTAAAATGATTTCACACCTATATGTGATCAGTTCTGTATACTAGAGGAACTGATTAAACTCTTGATTAAATTGATATCCGTTGGCTGCAATTAATCAAATGAGTGTCATATCCATGCTTCTGACAGAGATCCTAAAGGAAGGAAATAATTGTGAAAGAACTAGAACCCTTCCTGAGATAGCTCCAGGTCTATTAAGATAAAGGACAGCTGTCTGTGTCAAAGCTAAGGGAATAGCTCCTATGCATAATATAAATTAGCTCCTATGCACAATATAAAACCCCTTCATTTACCTTGCAGTGGGTCACCAAATCTCTGAGGTTCCTAAACTTCCATATATATAGCTATAGTGGAGGGGCCCGCACCCACAAGGACTGAGATGGAAAAGACTTACCTGTGTCGCTTTAGGTGCATGGCATACTGACAAGAATTTTCCGGGTGCTTGAGGCTGACTTTGTGGAGTTTTCTATTCCACATATCCCTAGCAAAAGCAATGCAGAGTACAGAAAATTAGGCACTTGTGAGAGAAGATCATAGTCACAGTAATTTACTCACACTGTGTCCTGGCTATGGCAGGAGCACCCTTTTTTATAAAGCTTTCCAGCAGTCCGAGAGCTTGAGAACCCAAATCTCAGGCACGGGCTTTAGGCACCACCCTTCTCAGGGAGTCCTGAGGAGTTATTGTTGCCCTTCAGGTGACTTGGGGAAGAATGGAGAGAGGGTTAGCAAATATTTGTCTGGAGACCACAGTCAGTCTAGGGAAAAGGTCAGATCCCACAGGTTTTCTGGCCCAGCAGCGACTAGGCTGCTTCTTTTCGCCTATATGCTGTTAAGGGCGCAGTGGTCCATCCTTGTCGAGGGTGAGCTGAGCGTGTCTACTGAAAACACTGTCAACCTCTAGTGCATCCCCTTGCCGCGTGGCTGCTCTGGGTCTCAGGTCTTTGAAGCCATCTTCCGCTGCGTGACAAAGAGAATGTCTGACTAGAATTGCTGCCCCTTCATGGGAGACATTCATCTGCCCCTCTTACTGTGGGGTAAGAAGAAGTTGCTTTACTTCTTTTCCAGCCCTCCATTACAGAATCACTTGATCTGGAATTTTGATGACTTCAGTTGGTCTCAATAATAGCTAATTAAATATTGAAAATCTATGCCAGAATGAAGACATTTTGGGAACAAATGTGATGATCTACTTCAGGTAGACGTCTCTTGAGAAAGTAAAGTTATTTACCTGCAATTCCTACCCTACAAAGATCAGTTGTCATGTAATTAACAGTTTCCTAATTCTTCTCCAAGTAAAAGAGTTCTGGTAATTTCTGGGTTTTTCCCATCTGATTTCTGAGTAATTTGGGGAAAATGTAAAATATAGCTTGATGGACACTAAACCACAGCATTTGCAAACACCTGTTTCAATTATGTCAGCTTTTCAACTTTAACCAGGTCAGGTTTTGTTTAAATGCCAAATCTTTTTAAGTCTGCCTTAATATACAGCATCATTTGCTTTTCGTGTTTATGAACTTAAAACGTCACTGCCAAATAAACTGGTTAAAAAAATAATATTTTTTTTATTTTTCAACTTTGAAATAGTTTTCCTTTCTGTTTTCTTAGACTGTTTTCATATGTAAAAGAAAGCAAAAAGGAAAACTCACAGCTGAAAACCTGCTTTCCTGAGTAAAAGACAGAGCTTGTCACACTAAAGACATTTCAAAGTATCTGAAGGCTCAGGCTCAGACATTTAACTTGGAATGGGGGTATCCCAGTTAACTAGTGCAGTTTAAAGTTTTACATCTTTTATACATGCCTGCTATTATATAACTCTGAACAAAACCTGTGGAAGCCAGAAGAGAACGCATAAAAAACCCAAATCCATCCCCCCCCAAAAAGTGGTGTATTTTGAAGAACCTCCACACTTTTTTTTTCTCTAGCAGCCACGCTTCTTCAATAATTCAGGAAGAGCAAGAACCAGCAGATCTTACAGCATATTTGATGTGCCAGCAAACAGACTGGAGATTGTTTCATTTCAATTAGCCCCTTTGTTGCCAACAAAAGACTGACAAACACACTGAGAGAGGGACAGGCATATGGCACTTTTGCTTTCCACTTTGCTTTTTATTTGATGATAGTCCTCTTATCACAGCCTCTCGCCGATTCCCCTGCCTCGTGCTCGCTTCCTCCTTTGCCATACTTTATCTACTATTGTTCTCCTTGTATCATCTTACTTGGGATCAAGTGATTCTCTCCAGCATGAAAATAAGAAGACGTATTCTTTTTCAGCTGCTTCTGATCTCCCAGGCTAATTGGCTCAGGTGTAAACCAAGCCAGCAGGGCTGCGACTTTGATGTGACACTTTAGAGCGGCGCACCTGGTAACATCCCTGTTTGTGTGTCAAATACCAGCCGGCCTTGCCTGCTGCTCAAACCCAGCTAATAAAAACGCTAGTAATCACGTTGTATTACAAGGCTCAAATTCATGCTGTTACTTTATTGCAAGGTTGTCATTAATTTTGCAGGGTGAACCTGGAATCCGATCTGACCTGTTTTTAATAAGTGTGGGTCTGTGTGCAAGTGTGTAAGTGAGTGACAGAAAGGTGACTGCCAGCTGTTTCTTCTTTACATATGGTGTTACCCTTTGCTTTGATCAATAATGCTGTTTCACTTTAAAAAGAAACTCATTTTGTAAGGATGCAGAAGAGAGGCCTTCCTACCTCCCTTGTCCCTGTGGTTTATTTGTAAAGCATACACAATTAGGGAAAGGTCAGTCAACAGTAAGTAACATCTTACTGCTTTGCTAGAGGTTGTTCGTCTCTTCTGCTCTGTAGAGCTGGACCTCTCGTTGAACAGTTGTCTTATTACTGTTGCTTGTAATGGTATTTGGTAGAATTACAAACCTAGGCAAAGCCTGGGAAAAATAATAATTAAATTTTTTTTAAATGGCAAAACAAGGTAATGTCTAAAGTGAATAAGTCAAAATTCTTCTGAGTCACAAGCACTTTTTAACTTCTGTCCAGTACAAATGTAGTTATGTTTTCATATAATATATATAAAAACATAGGTATATATGTGCATATGCATCTTTGAGTTTTAAAATACTAAATATTTTCATTTTTATTGTGAGGGAAATGTTAAATCTTCCAAAACTCTGTGTAAATATAACCATAAATACCTTCAATATTTAACAAAGATGTTATCAACAATGAATTTATTGTCTGACCAGCCAGGAGCTGCTAGAATTTGTATTGGTGAGTTAGGAATGTGGGATATCTATATGATTTTATTTTTGGATATAGAATTTTCATCAAATGACTTTTGAACATTGCTGTTACTCTTTTTGGTCACAGTGGAAAAATAATTTTGAATGCTGAGAGACAGAGATATGTCGCACAGAAGCTAAAATGCATGAGAACTTGGAATAAGGTAAGCACCTAAGTAATTAGCAAAACAGGTTAATGGTCTTTTTGAAATCTAATGAAAATGACAACTAATTTCTGGAGATACTGAGGAAAAAAATCTAAAATTCCTAAATTGCAAGTCAAAGGGAAAAACACATTGAAGGTGGAGAAAATATGCATCAAAGGTTCTTTTTCTTTTCTTTTTTTCTCTTCTTTCTTTTTTTTTTTTCCCAGATCCATGGAACACAGATTTTGAGCTTTCAGTTTTACAACGCAGCCAGGAGTCCTTAGAACACTGGAAATTAGCAGCTCAAACTGAACTCCTCAGCATCACAAAGTGAGCCATTTAGTGCTCTATCTGCACTGCAGGCACTCTGTTGTCTGTAATGACTAATAAACCCCAGTCACATCTTCCCATAACAGAGGTGCTTTGTACTGCCATAAATAAGTTCCTGTAAGTTAAAATTCACTATGCTTATAGAGAAGAGCTCTGAATTCACAGTGCCCAAAACATGAGCTGTTTAAATACGAAAATAATAATGGTTCACATAAAGAACTGTTCTGGTAAAAATTTTCCAAATTTTACAAACAGTAACTTGCTGTTAGGCTCATTGTATTTAATGCTGTCTTGAATTGTCTATGCAAAAGGGCTGAAAAGCACACTGATGGTACATATGGTGAAGCAAACTGAAAAAAACCCTCAGCTATTACCAGTAAAACCAGAGGGAAGCTGAATTAAAAACACATACATCACCTTTACATCATCAATATGCTCATGATACAAAAAGTGCAGGAGTCAAACAATCCACCTGTTAAAAAAATAATCCAAAATTTACACAAAAATACAGCCAGTAGAAAGCAGAAACCTGAAAAACATGCAATAAAGAGACAAAAATGGTTTAGCACAGTTTTGAATTGTATGCTTAGAGGCCTTTGTTGCCTGTCCATTTCAGGTGACTTACTCTGTAACATTACATCCTTTTCTGATCACTTCATTATTAGAAATAGAATGAGAAATTGGAGGTAGCTCAAAGGAATGAAAAAAAAAATCAGCTGGTAGATAGAAGTGACCGATTTGCAGGGCAAATTTACATGTCAGAAGCTTCATGTCTTTAGTGCAATAGAAGTATTTAGGGGTTTGCTTTGGTTTCCTGTATCGACTTCAGTGAGAACATTAATAGACTCTCACAGAAATAACAGTGAATTGCTGGCAGGCAAAGATCAGAAAAGCAAAATCACAATCGAGGGATATCTTCAGGAAGTGACAGCAAAGCATTAACTGTTACCATAGGAAGGGAGATAAAAGTTGAATATAAGGAAAATATTTCCTTGCAGTTTGACGCTCACACTAGTGAAAGCATCTTCACCTACACATTTAAACCTGCACAGAACAACCCAAAGTATCGCGGTGATGAAGAAGGAAAGGGGGACACAATTTCTGTCCCACTTTCCTGGCTGTCTAAAGGTCTGGGACCACTGACATCAGTCTTACTCCTTTCTTTTCTCTTAAAAGAATTCTGTGCCCCATCTTTAATCCACATTCTGGAAACAGTTTGAGAAACAGTTTCTTATCTACCTCCCAAAGTCAGAAGTGGAATGTGACCTCCCTTGCATAAGTAGATTTTCAGTGTTCTCTTGAAATACCAAGTGGCATTGGGAATGGACATCTGAGAAGAGATACATACTTAGACCACCAATAAAAGGCAGTTGCAAATCACATTCCTCGTTCCTACTGCAACAAGTCATAGCCTATGTTTTGTTGTGTTTGTTATTGTTGCCGACGGATGGAAATCTAAAACCAAGTCTTCACTGTAGTTCTACTCTGCCTCTCCTTGCACAAGGCTGTAAGAGGCTCTTCTATTTTTTTGTGACCTGTCCTTGTGAATCTGTAGGAGTATATTGCGCTAAGGCAAGTTGTGAGGTGGGAATTAGCTTTCATGGGAGGCAGAATCAAATTCATCAGGAAGACACTACACGCTAGTTTTCTATAGTGAAACAATTGTTACTTAGTTTAATAATGAGAAAAAAAAATCTTAATATCTTTCAATTTTTAAATCGATGGTAGAAGTCAAGGTAGAGGTAGAAATCATACAGTTGAACTGAAATGTTTTTGTTCATGTGATTCATTTCTGTTACTGCTTGAAGGAAAAAATATCTAAAATACGACAATTTTGCCTATATTTTGCACCTTCTCATTGCCTTGACTTTTTTTTTTCCTGTCTTGTTTTTTTTTTAAAGGCATAGATAATTAAAAGTTCTAGTTTTCTCTTGGATTTGCATATAAACATAGTGGTTATTTGAATAAATAAGTAATTTAGATTCTTATTGACATGGTCCTGAGCCTGCATTTTTTTCTGATGTTCTTTGAAGAATTACCCTTGTACACCCTTGACATTTCCAGGGTGGCAATGAAATAGTGTGTCTTGGAAGAGTTTCAAAACCTGGCCTTTGGATTTTAATTATTACCGAGGGTAGGAAAGCCTGCAGAGGAAGAAACTATTTTAACTGTCCACCCTTATTCCTGAAAACAGTACTAATTAACAAAACGAAATGAAATGAAGTCAGCGTTTGGTACAAAAGGAACGGGCTAAAAGAATATGTGAGACATTATAACATATGCGTGTTTTATTAAAATAATTATGGGCCAGATTCTACCCATTACTTAGGCACTTTGCTCTGTAATGAGGCTCAGTAACTCAAGCGAGGGCCAGATACCTGTTTTAGGAAGGTTTAGTATCCGGCACTGCAGAACCCATACTTCTGTGCAGTTGTCCTTCTTCTGCCTCTTTTCTATGGTCTTCTGTGAGGGAGCAGCTTCTTCATTATCAGTATCTGTCTCTTTCGCACCCAACACTTCTGCATGCGTTCCCTTCTAGGGGACACTTTCTCACACTGTGGAGCAATGCATAATCTGCATTGCTAATAGTGAGGATGCCAGTTTATCATTCTGCACAAAGTGAACTTCCGTAAGTGGTACTTTCATATGTATGTAAAGATTATTGCGACAAGCAGTAACATCCAAGAGAGGAGCGAATCCAAGCACTTAACCCAAGCTGGAGCCCCTCTTCCCAGCCCCACCAGCAGAGAATGTTTTGGAGAGCGTAGCTGAAGATCACTGGGGTATTGCCTGTGAAATATTTTATAAAAGCTTTTTTTTTTGAGGGTGGAAAGAAGAATTCCTTTCTTATATCTCCCTTCCTTGCTCCAGCTAAGTGTATTTGAAAACCCTCACAGAATATTTCTAGAGAAACAATCAACATAGGTTTATGGGGGGTTAGGAAAAATATTCAGCTATCTGTTTCTTTCTGTGACGGGCATGAAGTCTGACTGGCAAATTTACAACAACCATAATGGTAGAAAGTAGTTATTTAATTTTTAAAAATCTATACACATTTAATTTTTTTTTAGATTCTATTTTTTCTTTTCCCAACACACAACTGAGAAAACAATGTTCTCATACAACTTTCAGCCTCTTTCAGTATATAACAGGGTAAAGTTTCACACTGTAGTTTTCAACATTTGTCAGAAGAGCTGTGGGATATGTCATTGCGAAGGGAATCCCAAAACAACTGACTACAGAAGATTGCACAGTATGAGTTCAGTGACACCACACTTCTTATCTTTCTAGAGGAAGTTTCCAAGAAGAGTGTGGCAAGCTTTTAAGATGGTGGTTAATATACATGTAAGTGTTTATTGAAATAAAGTAAAAAAAAAGATTGCGGAGTTAATGTATTTTAATAATAGCTATTCTGTTCCTCCAACGGATTTCCAACCCTACCCATTCTTTAAAAGCAGGCTTTATTATATTATTTGCATGAATCCATTCTTTATTTGTTTGTTTGTTTGTTGTAATGAAAAACCTGCCTCGCTGCTCTCTCTGGAGTAAGCAGCAGAAAAAAAAGAAGCCAACCCTGCCTAGTTTTTCTGGTCAACTTAAATCTGCGAGAAGCTCCATTCCCTAGTACAGAAACTCCCTGTGCAAGTCAGAAATTTAAGTTTTTCAGAGCCAATTTGTTTGTGTAATATTTTCTGTTCTCTTTTGCTTTTCTTGTTTGCTTGATTTTTCTTTTCTCCTAAAGGTGAGAAACTTTATTCTGCTCTACCTAGCACCACTGACCTGGTAGCACATTATCGTATTTTCTTATCTGTTTGATTTTCATTGCTCTCTCTTATCTATTTTACAAAATATATGCACAATCCTTTTATGCTTAAGGCTAACACAGCATTGATCTATCCAGTCTCCACAAATATTGTTTATTTTTGATTTCTTGGCTCTGAATGCCAGCCAGACCACTAAGCAGTTAGACTGGTGATCACGACTATGGATGCTGAAGTAACCACAGAAACGTTTTACCACCATTCTGTGACGGGCAGTCTTTCTGCAGATTTTATTTCCCATTTCTGTTACACTCCTTTAAATGACTGGGTCAAGTGCAACCCCGGGAGGGAGGGAGAGACTGCCTCTTTCCTTAGAGAGCAAATAAGCATGTTGGGGCAGAAAGGTTTGGAGTCCTCAGGGAGTGGTGGAAATAACATAAAACTGGGAGCGTGCACCTCCAGCAGAGAGACTGAGAGACCACAGGAAAGAGCAAGGACGAAACAGGCAGGCTTCTGAGGGGATGAAAATAATGTAGCAGGGCCCAGAGGGGGCAAAGGCAGAGCTTGCTGTAACGCAGAAAGCCTCTGAATTGCTTGCCTAGGAGAAAGACACAGTGGGCTGGCAGACAGCTGATTGTTGAAATAATTTTCATTTCCATTCTGTCTTCCCTGCTTGCTTTGAGTTCACGCAAAGAATGTTTCTTATAATTATTATGAATATTTTTGTTAACAGTGTCACTAAGAGAAGATTTGGAAGTGTTTTGGTCTCTTTTTGGAGCTCCTTTTTAGATGTGATGTAGGTAGATCCACCTCAAGATTTCAGTCAATATAAAGTCCCGCCACAGGAACATATCAGACTGTGTATCAACAGGAGAGAAAATCAAGTACCCTACCTAGGCTCAATATTCAGATCTGTTTCTTCTAAAAACATTGTTATGTTTTTATCTGTTTTGTCTTGCGCAGCTCTTGAAAATTTAGATGAATCGTGAGTTAGGCTTCTGATCTCCCTCCCAAAATTTATGAAGAATTCTAAGAAATCAAGGAAAGGAGGGAGGCGACCTTACCTCAGGACAAGCAGAGTAGCTACTGTTAGTTTTCCTGCTAAATAACTTCTGACTTGAGTGTAATCACTGTATTCTACATCCAGCAGTGTGTCTTTTAAGAAAAAACAGGTAGTGCTAGTCAATTTATTAGCTACTCCTTTCCTTTTTATATGGCCTGATGACCAATATGGCTGTGCTTGGCATTTTTCTTAAGAACACAGTGGGTTTTTTATAACAGAACAGTTCTAGCTTTCTCTTGCTTATGGAACAGTCTTGTGGGGTCTTTGAACTCTAATGATCATAACAAAGCTGTGCATTGGTTAACCATCCCATCATGTATTATTTTATTATCCTTTTGCTCTTCAGGGCATAATTCTGCCTGTGACACTATGAACCTCATGAAATCTTTGTAACTTGTTTATAATTACTGCTGTAATAGTAGGTGTGTTGAATAAAGATGATCTTTCTCTACAGTATGAAATACGATTAAAATCCGGGTTTCTTTTTGGTATTTTTCATCTTACTGTCATTCTTATATAGCCTCCCATGCATCCTGACCTTCAAGCTTTAGTATTTGATGCCCAACTAATCTGAAATTATTTCCCTCCTTGTTTTCCTCCACCTCCTTTAATATTCATCCTGAATTTGAAACAATCTTTTATTTTATATTCTCTGCATTTACTGTTTAACATAATATGTGGAAATTCACCCCATCCCTTTGAAAAAAAGATTGTTTAGCTGCTGCTTACCCAAATAGTGAGCTAGGTGAAGCTCTGACACACTACTGTGTTCATCAGAGAACCTGGGAAATTTCCCAGAACCATAGCTGTTTTTTCCTTGATATCTTCTTTCTTCTGGGTCTTTTGATTTCTTATTTTACATTCTGCTACTGTGTCTCAGTGACTCAGCTTGTACTTTGGATTAGTTTTGTGTGTGTCTTATTTTTCTGAGGATATTTGTCCTGTTTTGTTTCTTCTTTACATTTAAGAAGTCAGTTTGTATTTCCTGCTTTAAGCAAGTCCTTAATATCATCCATTTCCTTCTCTATCCTAAAGCAAGATTATGAAACATTTGTCTCCATGTCCTCTCCAGAGTGGTTTCTTATATGTGGTTCTATTTGTGGAAAGGATTCAAGGGTTTATAGACACATTAACACTTTAGGATCTGAGAGTATTTTTCTTTGTTTTTCATTATCATACCCTCCATGTTCTCAGAATTCTCCAGTTGTATCCTTCCACCCGCACATCTTTAATTTAAAACACAAATCTGCTGCTGCTTGCTTGGTTTTAGTCAAATTTTTCTCTGTGTTAAGTTCCTCTACGTAAACTTAAATTTTATGAAATTTTATCTCTTTAGAGATTGATTTGGCTAAGTTTGTCTTCTTTTCTGTAGTATATGCTGTTTCCAACTCTGATAGCTGGCTGTAGATGGCTCTGTATCCATTACAATATTCAAGTGTATTCACCTCTTTCATACTAACTCAGATTTTTTTTAACGAAAGCTAAAATATTTCAATAAAAGATATTTTTGTTAAAAAATGATCCTATTTCCTCTAAGTCAGCCAAAGACATTTCATGCTGTCCCTTCCTGGACACTGTGCTTTCTGTCAATCCTTCACCTTTACTGGAGTATTCATTTTGTGTCTGTTTTCATTTTCAGCACATTCCTTTTTCTTTCCAATTTTCCTGCAGATTAAATATTACTATTCCTGTCTTGCAGATTAAAGCCTTGAAGTTCACAATGGCCTTTTTTTGGTTCCTATTCAAGCATACTACATCTGAAGAAACAGTATGAAGCTCTTTAACCCTCTAATTCTGCTGCATCTTTACTTTCATGCGTGATAAGGTTGAGCATACAGCTGTCGGTGAAAGCTATCTCTTCAGAGTATAGCAAAACGCTGTAAATTTTCAGTATTTTCCAATTCCATTCACATGCATACATTTTGTTGAGTAACTCAGCCATTATTGAACTCTGAGCTAAGATCTTCTTGAACTACTTAAACTAAAATGTATCTTCTCTTGTCCTGATACAATTAATTAAGAATGCATTAACATTAGAGTCGTTACCTTTTTCTGTAATGTATATTATATTGTACTCATTAAGGCTGATTTTCATTTTCTAGTTCATTGTTCCTGATCACTTTACCAGATTAACTTGTTCCAAATATTCAAGTTCAGAGACCATTGTGAGGATAAACCTGAAATAACTTTGTGGTATCATGCTTCTCTCCTTTTCCAGATCATTAGAATACAAATGAGCAGTGCTGATCTTCAGGCAGGACACTGAGGCATCTTGATTTCACTCTTTTCCCACCATGAAACTTATCATTTATTCCCCTTCTTGACAGTGGTGCTACTTGCTGCAATACTGTCTTTAGCAAGAGGACCTTTCTCAAAGACTTTGTGAAGGTTCTCACACACTGCTTTAGGCAGTTCTCCTTTATCCACTACTTTGTTGATACTTTCAAGCAATCTTAATGCATTTTTGTACCCCTACTTGTACCTCTCCTCATACACACATGTTCTATATTAAGTCATGCCTTACTTCACTCAGCTACTTCCTAACCCTGGTTTCATGCAATTACCTTCACAAATAGACCGTTTCAACTCTCTTTATGCAGGGCTCCTCTTTTGTTTTCACCTGGCCTTCCCTGACCTGATCTCAGGGAGGTCAAGAGCCGTTCTGAAATCCCATTAATCCCAGCCAATATTACACCACATCTGGCCATCAGTATTGGGCTCGCTGCTGTCTTCAAATACTGCATGATCGGCTGTTTCTGTAAAGCACCACAGAAAATCTTGTATATTAAGGAGTCTGGAAAAGCTAAAGAACACATGGGCTAAGATAGAAGCATTTGCAAAGGTTTGTGAATGTCAAACTTTTTTTTTTTCACAACTTGACTTCTTTTTTATATTCCTTCCCTCCTTCCTTCACAAATATATTGAAATAGCATGGTTTTTGAAAACACAGCTTGAAGTAAAATATTACAGTAATCAATATTTTTGACAACTTACAAAATTATGAATTCCCCAGGCTTAAAATATTTAAGGATAAACTTAAAGATAATTAACAAAAATCTTCAAGATTATAAATATTCAGTTTGGACACTCAAACTACTGTAACTCTGTCTTTTAGTGATGTCATGAAGTTGTTAATTTTAAAGACATGCCAGATTATTTTCTTTTTTATTTTTCTTTTTTCTTCATGGGCCCCTCACTGGTATGAAAGTAAGAGAGTCAATCAGAAAAATTTTTATTATTTCCAGTGGGAGTTAAACCAATTTACCTTGCAATATCAGAAACAGAAAGACCATACTGAATATGTTTCCAAGAACTGAGAGAAAAAGGACATTATATTTCAGAATCTTTCACTAATAGGAAAAATGCATTGAATCTACTGACATCAAGTCAGTAATTACCGCAAGTGATTTTTTTGGAGACTCTAGTATTACAGCAGTTCATTTGGATGAGCCTGGTGGTCCATTAGCGTCACTAGCTCCCATCCGATATTATCTGGGAGCAGCACTTAAGAGACTAAAAGAGGACAAAGTGTGCAGTAAATGTTGCCTGTTTCTACTCCTAACTTCTAGAGGAAAGCCGAGCTGCTGCATTAATAGCCCTTGATGAACCTCTTTTCCCATGAAGTTGTCTAATTGCATTTTAACTTATATAGACTTTTGAAATGTAAAACATCCTGTAGCAGTATGCTTCAGGTTTGTAGGGGAGAGGTGATTTCTTTTTTTAAGCTATATATAACCTTGGAAGATGTACTTGGAGGAAATGGACAATATATGCTTCTGAATGGAGAGGCTTTTACTCTCACAGAGAAAGACAAAGATAAACTTATCTTCAAAATTTAAAAGGACACTTAAAAGTCACCTTCTAGAACCCACAGATCTGAGAGGAGGTTGCCACCAGGTAGACCAGGAAGATGAGAGGAGCTGCGCAAAAAGGCACATCTCAATTCCTTTTTTTTCCCCTCCTTTTGTTTCTTCATCAGAAAAACTGTGATAAAAACAAAGTCTTTTTACACTGTTACTTACCATTTGTTGCACTGTGGCTGGGACAACATTTTTCCAGATTCACATAACTGTATCTGGGGAGAAAACAATCAAGTATGTTCCGCTTTGGCTTGTTTGTCATTACAGAAGTGTCATGCTCACAGAACAATTCCCCAAGTAGCCTGTTTATCAGTTCTTTCTCATCTGGTCTGACTCTAGTTTTAGTATGGAAGTCTTTGGATTAGCAGGTGTGATGTGTTTAGAGAACTGTTTGTTTCCTAGAACCTTTTCCATTATCAGTATAGTTTGCAAAAATGCCTTCCTAGCTTTGTGGCTGAAACAGGTATATTTCACAAAGGCTTGTTTCTTAACCAGTTAGGGGCACCAATTCATTTTTTTTCTGTCTGCTTACTGATCTTTGACTTGCCTGTCATGCACAACTCATCCTGATTAGGAATCTCCCTCTCAATTACTTTATACTCAGTGAAATACAAAAGCGTTTGTATTCTGCAACGGGAGGGACTGGCAGTCCTAGATTAAAAAATAGTGGCAGCCCATGCATTGTTTTGAAAAATACGTCCTTAAATAAATGAGTTATTCATTAACAATGAGAAACTGTTAACTTCATCAGATTCTCTACTTGTTTTTAGGAAAACAACAACAATGAATTGTCCTTCCTCACTCCCCAGAGAAGAAGGAAGGGGTGGAAAGGTCAAGCTGGACACATTTACCAAAGAAAGCGCCCATGGCTTGCACATATTGGCAAGTGTTACTTGCAGGCGGAGCCAGTGACATGAGAGGTGAAAGGGGCTTGGCTGCTGGTGACAACACAGTGATGGAGTTAACAACAGATAACTAACTGGTAAGCACTGACTCCCTTATACTTGATAGAAGGTGACAGTTGGTTGGATGGACCAAGAAACATGAGTCCAAAGCCTGGCCTATAGACCAACCCATCAGGTTAGAAATTTCTTCCTCTTCTCTCCAGCTAGACATGGGAAAACTCCACTGTCCTGTCTCCCAGTCTCATGCTGCAACTGCCACTTCTGATCCTTCAGCAGGGACCCCAGACTCTTTGTTGCTTTCCAGAGTTCATGTAAAAAGTACCTTTGCTAACCTGCTACCCATAGGTACAGGCAGTTTACCCTTGACTCCTCAGATAGGTAGCAAAGCACCAAGTGATGAGGCATCAGAAACAAGGCTGGCAGAGGCAGAGGGAATCCTGCATTATTCCCTGGCATCTTTTGGTTCAGCTGTATGGCCTCTCCCATGATGCACTGAAGAGTCTCTATTAGCACATAAGAGGTAGGAAGACATAATTTGATGGCTTGCTATTGCAAAGAAATGTTGTCAGATTATAAATCATCAACAGTACTTTGGAGAATGTCAGGGGACCCATCTGCCTTTTTCTCATCCCCTCAGATGTAGACAAAATAACCTATAGCTGGCATGAAAACCCATTGGCATAAGCTACATCTGAGTGAAGTAAAAAAATAACAAGTTGTACCATTGTTTGATTTGAGGCTTCCTGAGACAGGATACAGATAAGGGAAGTTGAGTGAAGCATATTTAGAAAGACAAAGAAGAGTGTATTGCAAGTAAAGTAGGAAAAACAACTGCCTAGTCAAGTGGCTGTATTACGAGACTTGAATAAAGAACTGGGAAAAACACAGTCGATGACAAAACCGAGGAACTTGTGACATCTACAGACTTATGAACCTGCTGACCATCAAGCTGAATTCACCAGAACTTCTGCAGTAGACTACCTCCTGTTTCCCAAGACTGAACACCAAGCTGCCAAGATCTTGTTAATAGAGTTGTGTGTGTCTCCAAGGTTTTAGAAGACAGACTGTCTCACTTGCTGCCTTCTTGGTTATCTGCTATCTAGATTTATCACTCTAGCAACAGATTTGATGTCTCTGAGTAGTTGGCAGAAGTCAAGCAAACTGAGGTGGAAAACGCTTCTACAACCTTCCAGTCCAGATGGGTAAATGCTCACTGTCTTTGTTAGACAATGGGATCATGTTGTTTCTAAACCTACCCCCTTCGCTATATCACAAGATGTTGACTAGAAGACAGAGCAATAAAAAAAATCATTTTTCCATTTGTCAGGCGGGGCATTGCAGCAATTTGAGGCTTACCAGGTAGCATGCTAGCAGTCAGAAGGCTGGCCAGTGGCAGCCAGAAAAATGTCTATGCCTAAAGCCAAGATTAAAATAAGAGTTCCGATACAATACTCCCTGGTTGTCAGGCGCAAATATTTTGTCTTGCAGTGTTGCAGGGAATTTCTGGTATTCTAGTATTTTTGTCCCATAAAACTTTTAATATAATTTGTCTTTATTTTAAACAGAAAACATGCTGAAAATTTGCAAAGAGAATGCTCTGAAGGAAGGCATGTGTCAGCCTGGGAAAGAAGTCAGTCTGTCTTTTCAGCCCATGGAAGCCTTCCTTGTTCTGTTTGTCAGACCTTTGCTGTACCGCTGGGTGATGAACACTCACTCACTCCCATCTTGGCTGTATGAACAAGCACTCTGGCACCTAAGTCATGCTGCTTAGTGCTGAGATCCCTAAGCTGCTGTCAAGTGACAGCATCAGAACTAGCATCGCCGTCCCAGCAAGGCAGGGTAGTGGATCTAGTCTGGGTCTAGCACCACTCAGTGCGGCTGTTGTGATTCCAGGACCTGAGCTGGACCGCCTGCTGCAAAGCTGGTGGTGCTGCTTGGCTTTTCTTCCTTTATCTCTGTTCACCAGGAATCCTTGGTCATGCCATTATGTTTCTCAATTGCCTCATGTTTATTCTGACAGTTCTGGGGTAATGTGATGGACTTTTGGTCTCTGATTTACTAAAATAAATTAGTTTTGTATTTTTATTTATGCTTTTAAATACTTGCCTTTATAATTAAGTCCTCACCATCTTAGATATCTTGCTGAAAGTAACATGCAGCTCTTCGATTTTTGGTCTTCTACTCTTAGTACATAGTTATATGTATGTCTCATGAAAATGTCTGCAGGTTTTAGAAATATCTTATTCACTAAATCTGGTAATCTGGTGGGCTGATTTTTTCTGTCTTTACTATGAGGGGCTGTCATAATCAATTGGGATTGTAGTAATGGCATCTGCATCACAGAAATAATTTGGAAAGGTGCAATGTGCCAATTAAAACATAAACAAACACAAAATGCTTAGATTCACTCAGGCAGTTTAATTTTTTTTCTCAATCCTAAAGTCAATTTTCAATTAATTTGATACTAAAGCAGAAATGACAGATGATCTAATTGTTAATGTGGTACAAGTTTAGAAAGACATTAGAGTACCATTCTGGAGAACTGTTGCACATAATTGCTCAGGTGTTCAGAACACATTTCATTCCCCCTGCTGTGCAAGGACTTCTGCTCCTGGATTTTCTTTCAATGGTTCCCCCAGAAGTGGGATTAAAAGTAGCAACTTAATGATAATGAATTGAATTGTTTGCATCTAAAGGGGGCTGATTGGCAGGATGCCGGAGACAAAGAGATCCCTGACGATGGTTAAAAAAACAAAAGTAATTGGATTACACAAAGAAAATAAGATAAACATTCATTAAAATTACAGTAACAGACTGTGATTAATGAGCATATGCAAGTGCAAGCAGCACATATTCTTTAGGCCCTGCAAGGCCTACATCCAGTGGTATAATTAATAATTTTTAATTGTTTAGTAAGTAATTGTTATGCGCTTTCCAGTTCAAAAGATGTGAACTTGTTTTCCCTAACCTGATTTTATCTGTGACTACTATGGAGTCATCAAAGGTATTGTAATTGGTAATGAAGTTCAGCCTGCCCTTTTTTTGACTGTGAAATTTGAGTTTATGTGGTTCTGCTTGGGAAACTCTTCATGGAACTTGAAGAATTCACCATGGAGGAAAGTTCCATGTATCCGTTCTTCCTTAAAGTAGCAAAAAAATTTTCATGTTTGGACATCAGAATGTTTAAAGCTGGTGAAAACAGCTATTTTGGTACATTAGGTGGAAATTTTAGCTCTGTTGGCTAGATGAACTTGTTCAGCAAGAGTCTGGTAAATGAGTCAAAATACTCTCATGGGCTGGAGATAAAATCAACCAAGTGTAGTTTTGAGTTTTGTTTAAGGACTAAGAGGACCTGTTGTAGTTTTTTGGACATTCTCAAAATGCCTTGATTGCTCTAGCAGCCTAAGCCATAAACTGCATGTGAGAAGCAAACTGGCAACTCTCTCTCTACCCTTTGGTTCCAAAATCCTTAACAACATGGTTCAAGAGCTCCCAGTTGAGAACAAGACAGCAGGTGGTGGCTGTATATCTACAGCACTCAGAGACAGTGACCCTTTTAAGAGTCTTAAGTTCTACGTCCTTCATAATCCTTCTGCCTGAATGACTGCTTAGCTGGCTGTCTACAGGATGCCATACTGCTGTGTTTGAGTGCAAAAGAACCGTGCAGGCTTCTGGAAGTATTATTTCTGAATAGATGGGTACTGCTGGTAGGGAAGAGCAGTGAGTTTGAGGAGAATAACAAAAAACGGTGCTTGCAAATTTGGAGTCCCAGAGGAGAAGCCCTGGAGAGGAGTATACGCAACTCCTGGAGTCCTTGGGAGACTTGCAAAAAGTATTCGGTCGTGCTGACTACTGATGCACTCCTCACTCTCAACAGTGATGTCTCTCAGCAACTGCAGCAAAAGATTGCCAGGTCTTATACCTGCTGGGAGCACTAGCTGTGTTTCAGTGGCTGCATTTCAGTACACACATTAAAGCAGTGGGAACTTTGCAAACCCCCTTCCTAAGTATTGTATCCCTAGCTGACCAAAATCTATGATGAGCATCAATGTCAACACTGTCATCACTCAATCTCATCAATATTGTTGTTCCTTAAGGCTGCCTTTCATAGGGTTTTCATGCCTATTCCCAATGCAGAACTACTGTACTGACATTGTTACCCAGCATGTATGCCTGATAGGGACTTTGAAAGCCTGTTTAAAAACATTTGCCTTTTCCCTAATGTTCCCTTAAGAACATAACTATATTGGCAGAAAGCAATGGGTGATTCATAGGATGGTGATGGATGTCGAGCATGGTGGGTGAGAAAGGACCTCACAACTGCCTATTTCCTGCTGAAATGCCTTCTCTTCCTGACTGATATGGCCATCTTGAATATCTGGGGCCACAGACTCATCCTTGACAGAAGCTACCATGACTCTTTATTGGAAACCAGCTCTTCTGATATCCAATGCTATGACCAAAGAACAAAAATCTCTGATGATTTTTTCTTAGAAACTCTTCCTTAAAAGATGGTTGTCTGTGGTATCAGTGGTACCTGCTCAGGGCTGTGTTTGTTCAGTGCTCCTGGAGCAAGCTGTGAACTTCAGTCCTCATAGCAGTAAAAAATTGCTACTAAGACAGGCAAACTCTGTATTGCCTTTTTTTTCAAAACCTGACAAACTATGGAAACTCCCCCAAAACTTAGCCACTTGAAAATGCTGTCCTCTTGCTTGTGCAGACACTTTTTACCATATCTGAAAAAACTGACTTCTGACTGATGCCCTTCCATCTACTCTGTTCTGTAACTCAAAATGGCCGGTATCAAGCAGATATTTCAGTCACTTTTATGGTCAGGAGGAATGAGAGTAACCCCATGAAGCTGGGAGAAGAAACATTGATCTTGAGGGGTTTGAAAGGAAAACACATATGCCTAGAGGACTGGAGTTAAAGAATCAGCTCAGGATTTAGAAAGAAATACATACACCAAATTGTAGTTGGGGTTTAGTAGAGTTTTTCTTAATGTCTTGATTTTGGAAAGGTGCATATAGATTTATTTTATGTGTTATTTGCATCTTTCTATATATGTTAGACTGTGTAAAGCTCCTGCCCTGTGCACCAGAGTACCTGTTGAGAACATAGGGTATCTCATGTGTCAGAGAGATTTTTATTCTTTTTTTTTCCTATTTCACAAACAATAAGCATGACAAAGTCCCTCTCCAGAGGTTCTGCCCTACAACATTCTTTGGGGCACAGATGTTTTTGCAACCTGTCCCTACTGTCTGCGTGAAAAGGAGGAGAGAAGCACGGTGAAGAGGGGAAGATGAGCATGGCCCAGGTTTCTCTACAGTCCAGATATGCACAAGATTAGTGGTGGAATAGAAAGTCTTTTCGCAAGTGCTGTAAACATCCACTGCTGTCTGCCAGAAAGGTAAGCACTGGCCCCAGGTCTGTGGGAACACAAGTGTCACTGTTGAGAGTTTCCTCCTGTTTGATCTCGTGTTCCTCAGCTATAGCCCAGGCGTTAACTCTTAATATCTTCAGTGTTTTCATGTCAATGTTTTCCTTTCCAACCACAGTGCACTTTACATGCTTCCTGATGTACATAAGGGTTCTATTGTAGCCATGGTAATCCCACAGGGATACTAAGAACAAGCAGTTAACATTATCACCAGTGATTTCCTCAATAGGATTATTTTTAATTACCTAAGTGGGTCAAAGTCTTTTTGAAAACTCTTAAAAACATGGATGATATTTGTCCATCAAGGGTAAAGGTATTGTAATCCTAGTCCTGCTGCTTTAGGAAGAAATGTTTTTTAAAAAAAATAAATTGTAAGTATAATTTTAAGAAACTGTGTCAAGCCACGCACACACAACTTATTCCTCCACAGAGGGATGGAATTACTTAAATTAGAAAATTGAAGGATGGACCTATCAGAAGACTTCTGAATAAATGTTATATTTCTAGTACAGTGGACTGAGGAAATGACCAGGTTTGGAGATTCATACCAGTTTCCATTATGGTTGCATAAAGATACCCTGTGTTTACTAACACTCTCTCTATGCTTTATGTGCCTTGCAAGTGTATGGGCTGTGGTTTGAAACCTTGTTGTGATGAGTTAAGCTTTAACAACTAAACGGAACAAGTAATCTCAGGGTTTTTTGAGGCAATACTACCAGGGAGCCCTTATAGTCCCACCCAGATAAATCAAACTCCCAGCTCAGGATAACAGCACATGGGATATAACGTCACTTTGCACATACACAGTAAACCCAATGCATTGTGTAGATTAAATGAGTGACACTGGATGTGTTTGGCACGGGGGTGATTTATGTAAGAATTTACCTAATTTTCCACATGCCCAAAGAGTTGAGTGTTTGGAAAAGCAGCTGTTTGCCATGAAAATCATGTTACTAACTGACTGATGGGCTTTTGGGGCCCTTGAAACTGGGAGCCTAAGCCCCGAGCTATATCCCTATCCTAAAATGGCTTTAGGGTGCTCAGTGTAAATTAGCTGCAACCAGCCCCTGTGCAAACTGCGCATAATGCGCCTTCTCCTCTTCTGATGCAACTATATGCTCCTTCTTGCTTCCCTGAGGGAAATGGGCCATAGAAGGAGAACTCCTGAATCATCAACCAAGAGGTATTTTACACTGGCAAGTTCCTTGGCTTCCCCTGTGGGGTAACTCCCCAGCTAGTGGGCCCTGTCTCATTAACTCACAGCAATCAGAATGGGACCTGCACAGCCACACAGTGGTGTACCAGTCGGCTGTTATTAAATATCGAGGTGTTGATTTATCGAGTGGGTTTTCTAGCATCAGAAGGAATATTAAGTCCCTCTTATGCTGAAAGGGGAAAATGGTGACCATGAAACTAAGGAATGAAGACTACTGGGCATTGCTCTTTGGTTTAAACAGAAAACTGTTGTAATCACACCGTGGCCTTTTAGATAACTAACTTTTCCTTTGTTGTGCTATTGACATCAGTTTTAATACTGATGAAAGCAATGGATTAAAAAACAGCTAAAATTTGTATTTTCCTTCAAACTTATTTTTTCACTTAAATGATGCATCTTATTTAAAGTTCCTAGCTTAAATACCCACCAGTTATAAATCAAAATAAGTCCACTAAAGCTCATCTGTCAATACTGATTTATACCCAGAAAGGTTGGGCCTAGAGGTTTAATTTTCCAGTGATTTTCAATTTGTCTGTTTATGTATGTGTTTGAAACTAGGTCTAAATTACTACATGCTATCAAGATAAGTGAGTTAAAAATTCTGATATTCAGGCATTTTCTGTCTACTTTGTATGCAGTAAAATGCAATGAAAAAGTGAGGCAAAAAGCAGGGAAAATATAAGCCATTTTTCTAGAACTCACTAAAGTAACTGGACTTTTTTATTGCTCTCTCCTTGCTTCTTGCAGACACACCACCATGCTCTTATCTCCTACTGATAATAGAGAGTAAAAATGGTTTTTTAATAAGCATTTAGGTAAATTACTATATCTAACAGTATTTTTCATGTGTAAAACAAAAGTAAAAATTTGCTTTTGCTAATGTTTCAGGCTTCATCTCAAACAGATGAGCCACTCCCTCTGCTGGGGATATTTCTACAAACTGCTCTGTAAATGAAAAAGATGTTAAGTTTTTTTCACGGAAACACTAGAAACACTTCTGAAGTAACATAAAACCCTTAGCAGTGTTATCAAGTACAAACATTTCTCATGTATTTAAGTGTCTTTACATTACTTTATACTCTTAAAATACCTACCTCATTCAAAAAAAAGAAGAAACAGAAACACCAACATGTAAAGATTTCTTAGCCAACTGGTTTTAGGTATGTTTTGCTTTTCACGTATTCATAACTTTATTTGCAGCTTGCTAAACATAACTGACTGATAATCCATCAGGGGGAAGTTTTTCTTTTAGCTACAGGTTATGTTTAGCCTGGACAAGAGCTGTAGGACATGAGCAGCAGGTTTTTTCCTTCTTCTATTAACACTCAAAAAAACACCTAGAGGGTAACGATTCTCAGGAAAAAAATTCAGTTCATTCCCAGCTTTTGTTCCGTTACTGGCCTTTTGGATGAAGCTGTGATGGATTCCAAAGAATGTGTCTGATGGGATGCCAGAAAGTGTTACCAACATATATTTATACACATACTGGTTTCTTAGTCAAGCTGAAAAAGCGTGAAAACATTTGTATTTAAAAAAATACATGTATTTTAAAAGATACAGAAACAAAGGATACAAGATCAGGTTATCTGTCCTCTGTATTTCTCTTCTCGCCTGCCTACCTACTAAGGCAATGATTCATTTGCCTATATCAAGTGGGTCTGAAAGAAGGGTACTTGTTTCAGAAACAAGGAAGCTCCTACAAGCTTTCTGAAAACTGTTTTCCAGGTAGAGGAAGAAGACTCAAATTAGGGCTACTGCTGAAGACAAGGGAGCAGATCTCACCCATTATACGTTTTGCTTGGTAGCCAGGAATCCTATCAGGCTGCATGTGTGAGAATGTTTAAGTGCACATGTATGACTGCAGACTAGCCACAGCACTGCTGTTGTCTTTCCAGGTAAGAGTGGCAAAAGAAATGAAGGCAAGCTGACACTAGAGGGTATAGGGAACAAAGTACACAAGCTTATTGGGAATAACATCACTTTAGTTCTGGTTTTCACGGAGCACCTTCCTTTATTTTTAAATTTATATAAATGTCAAAACAAATGAAATTTATAGAAAAAAAGTGGTAACCATTTGTTCTGAAAAGAGAAAATGGAAATTGCATCCTCCTCAAAGTTTTCCCCCAGTTTGTTTGCGGAATTTTACCTTGATTCAGAACAGTTTGGGTTCAAACAAACTCTGAAGCTGAAATTTTTTGTCTTTGCATTTTGAGGAATGAAGTGCCCAGCCCAGTAGTTAGTGTCTTTGTGGTGTTTTTGTTGTTTTAGTGGCAACTTGTTCAACAGGTCAGAATAAAACCACTAAATGAAAGCTGAATTCTAACAGCCTTATATTGAAAAAGTACTAATTTCAATGAGTCTATTTGAATAGAATGTAGTCTTTGAACATGCCTGAATAGGGCAAAAACTGGATAATTGCACTGGGCATAGATTACATGGCTGTCACGTAACTACTTTTAAGTTTCTACAGGCTCATTTTCCTTCTCACATCCATTGGTAAACAGAGGGAATCCTAATGGCCACAGGTGTCAGTGGAGAAGATGATCATACATAATGATTCGCTCAGTATTATTTAGCTGTAGCTGACTTGGGTTTTTTTCCTATGCTCAGGGCCTCTTTCTATGATTTTTTTGTACAATGTACACAAATAACAAAAGATCAAACATTTGGGAACCAAGAAACAGGTTTGTTTCTTGAGAGCTGGAGGATCCTGCACAACTCATAATTATGTGAGTTGTTTCTAGGAAAAAATGAAAAGAGACAAGAAAAGAGATTATATACTGGTTACAAAAAAGTATGTAACCTGCCATCCAACTTTTTAAGGGCAAGCAAAAAAAAATTTGCAAAACCAGAGATCACTAAACGAAGCAATTTCAACGTGAAATTGTGGGACCATGTCACAGTAAAATGTTTTAAAAAATAAACCGTGAAATTTTAGGAAAATTCTCATAGGTAGAATCTTTGCGAAAACTGTCTAAGACCTGAGGGACTCCACAGAAGCCAAGGAATTAGCTTCAGCTTTACATAGATCTTGTATATTGAAGAGTTTACTAAAACTGAAATTACTAAAGGGGAAAAATGAAGCAAAATTGTAACTTTACTTTTGAGACTTGTTAAACTTAGCATCTCTAAAGTATCTATTTAGTATGTTTCAATGCATTAAAAGCCTTCCTGTTTAGACAAAAACCTTTTAATATAGCAGGAGCAATAGCTGAAAATAGAGCTGTTGTGTAATGCACATAAAACATAGGGCAATGGCACTGGGTCATGAAGTCCAATCTATTGCTGCTGTTGGTACCACGTATTTATTCAATTTAATGAAAATCTCACTAAAAGCTTTAAGTTGCTGCTGTTAAGTTGTATGCTAGGAATGTATGTACCTCTAATTCAAGCGCCTTTACTAGTGTTGTGGTATACAGCATGGCTCTTCTCAAATAATTCTTAGTGAAACCTGGCTGTGTTACTTTTCTCACGTCCCCAGATGAAACTGGAGGTGGACAGAAGCATAGCATTGAGGCAAGAGAAAGTGTGAACCCAGCTTAGGTCCACACCTGAAGTCGCACTACAAGCTACAAAATACTACAGTGTTTTACCTTGAGGGAAGGAAGAACCACTAGGATTTTTACCATGGGAAACGTAACATGCTGGTAGCTATACAATCGGCTAAATTAAGGGCTTAATAAATTCAGAAAGCATGAAACTGATAGGTGCTGAAGGTAGGGCAATGTGTTCTGCCTGCTGAACATACAGCTGCTACTTTAGCAAATGCAGCGGTCATTCTTGCTTCTCTCCTGTGGCTCTTCCAGGTGTTTCAATGAACACAACATCTGGAGGATAGCACACAGTTTTACTTAGGTCATCTATTGTTCTGTGGATTACAAACGAAGTCCTGTCAATTTAACTGTGTGCTTGCTGGAAAAGTAACATTAAAATTTAAAAAAAAAAGTAAGTGGTCAATAGTTTCTCTAGCTAAAACAAACTGTCGGATTAAATTTAAAAATTTAATAGCATCCTTCACCTCAGAACCTTTTCATCTCCTACGTGACCACAACTACTGCTATTATCTTTGGGCTTGGGAGATTATGCCCTACTGTGGAGTGCCCACGCTGCATAGAAACTGAGCCCAGAGCCTGTGCCAGCTCACAGCAGGTCACAACTTTGCTTCCTTTATTTTCCCCTTTGCCTGTCCTCTCACAGTGGCTTTACCAAATGTATAAGCTGAAGTATGGCTGCCTGATACTGTGGTTGGTCTAGCCACAGAAAATGGGGCAAAAAATAGTCTAGAAATATGTGGATTTTGTTCACAGATTGTGGGAGCATCCTGAATGTATTCAGAAATGTGATTTGTGTTTCTGTAGTAACAGCAATGTGATTTCTGTTTAAGAGATGTGCATACTTAAACATGTACATGTCATATAACCTAGTTATCTTATTTGATCCTTGCAAATCACATTTCACAAGAGTCTTCAAATAAAAATTCCTTGTATTTCTTATGTACAACTCTTTGAAATGGATAAATCTCTGCTTCAGAATTTTCGTTCCCCTTTGTATATTAAACATTGTGCACATGGGAATTCTAACCAGGAGTTTTAATGGAATATAAAAAAAGTTTACATTTAACTGATAAATCTTTGCACTGAAATCTGTGCACCTTGGCCAGATGTAAATGGTTTTCACTGAATCTTGAGAAGACATGTCTGTACTGTTGGAATGCACCAGCACTATATATACTATATTGCTGTCTCAAAGTAACAATATCTATGAATATAGCATGTGTGTCTGCGTGTGAGTGTGTGTGTGACTGTAAGTATATTACATTCTGCCTCCTAGAAAAGTTTGAGCCTAGCTGCTGAAAGTTTCTAAAATCCTTTTCAGTCTGAAAAACTTATGGAACTACAGCCTAAGTTACAAATAAGGGATAAGAAATTTCAAAATGAGAATACTTGTGTGTCTTTTACCCAAGTCTCACTGATATATAAACCCTCAATTGTTCCCATTCTTTTATCAAGTAGAAAAGACTCATGATTTCTGCTAGCCCTCAGGTTGTGTAAAATAGAAAAGATGGAAAACCTTCTTTTCTTCTCTGCACATATAAACCATTCTATCCTAAAGGGTAAGTTTTCTGGAAACTAAATGCGTATCCTCCTGCATAGTTTTCCTTCTTCTCTGGACCAGCTTTGCAATCATTCATGGGACAGCAGTATATAGTCCTAATAATGCCACACACCTTTTCATTTCACATTATTTTCATCATGAAGTTACCTGCAAATAAACTCGGTTCAGTTAGGAATAGTTTCAGAAGTCTTGCAGTTAAAAGTCTATACCTCACATGAATGTGACTTTATGTACTTGAGTGCATTTCTTTCAGACCTGGCCCTGGATATTTAACATTCACTATGTATGGTTTACATTTTAATAACAGTCTTTTGGGGGATTTGTTGTAAAGGGACAGAGCAGGTCAGACACAGAGCTAGAAAGATAACTCAGATGTTCCACTTCATAGTGTAGAGTTGTAGCTACTTTTAATGTACTGTTGTTTCCGTGAACAAACATAGGTTGAACTTCCATGCTTTCTTTTGCTCAGAGAATGAATTATCATGTTTTTGTTGTTAAACTGATGACATATATGATCTACACAAAGTATTCCTTCTATAAGTGTCAGTAATTTTTTTTTTTAAGTCTGTTACAAAAGCAGGTGCATGGGGTGGTTTTTTTTCATTTTGAAATGTAATAAAGTCAGGTTTTGGCCTCAAGTAATACTAGGATTTAAAATAGGAACTACTTTGAAGCAACATGAAGTTGCACCCAGCCTCCAGGTTATTAAATGTGTTTTCTCTCTCTGGCTTCCTAAATGCACCTCATTGTTTAATGGAATTCTAACTGTAAGATTTAGTTGTAGGCATTTCAGCTGGACTTCCTTTAGAAATACATAATGATGCACCCACGACTTCAAAACACACGAAGTGGATTATGGGGCGGGGGGAAAACCAAAACGTTTTTTTACTTCCAGATCACAAGGAGGAATAAACAAATTAACAGTATTTCAAGAGAAGCAATAATATGCCTGGTGGGTGGGTCATCTCAGAGATCTGGGAAGGCAGAACTGGGCTTCAGCCTTCAACCGCTTTCTTTCAAGCACAGCTTAGTTTGTGCAATTCACAATCATCAATAGCCCGTTCTTTTAAACAACGTTGGTAAATAAACATTCCATTCCAGCAAGCCTGCCTTTCCAGTCGATGTAAGATATTCTTACAACTAGGATCGATTGAAGAACTTTGGCACTTTCAAAACTGAGCATCTGGATATGAAGGCAAAACGATCCTCTGAATTACAGAAACATAAGTATTACCTAGAACTTGCAAGGTTACGGCTAAATTTGCCTGAGTTTAAATCATATTCCCCCGCAGATATGTACCATACCTAGAAGACTCTGGACTGTGTTGTTACTTTTTTTTTTTTTTTTTTTTGCAAAAGCAGTCATATCCTATGGAGATACTAGCTGCAAATTCACAGTAAAGTCAACTTACATATTGCACATAAGTGTCATAGGTACTGCTGTAACAATATCCTCTTGCAAAAAAATGGTGTTGAATTGTCTAATCCAAAGAATATTACTACTGTACTTTGATGAGGGGTAAAGACAGCTCAGCTAGGACAGTTGGAGGGACACTGAGGGGACAAGAAGGATGAAGAGGAAGATGTGTTGCCATTGTTTGCTTTATACCCATTCCAGAGACAGAAGGTTTTAATTTCCAGAACTGTCAGTTTACCCTTTCTTTTTTTAACTTCTTTTGTATTCAATTAAAAAGACTTTTAAAAGGTACATTTAATTATTTCAATCTTTTCTTTATAAGAAATATTTCAGCTTTTTTTGTTCTTCTAGGCTTGCTCCAGAATGCCAATATCTTCTCCCTCTGCTATACTCCAACCCCAAGCAAAATCATGTTAGAGCAAGTAATGCTTTCTGAATGAAAGTTTTATTTTCACACACAGCCAGAATGAGTTATATTGCACCTGCATGAATGATATTTCCCTTATTTTATGAAACTGGAGAACAGCCAAGTTGTACAGCGTTTCTGTAGGTGCAGAGTTTTTTCACACGCCTCTTCCCAGCACCACCTGCTTCAATGATTTGGGTGTTCCCCTCAGGTAGGTCACAATTTAAAACATGTTAGTACTCAGATTGGCCACACCCAGAGATAATACACTCTTTTCCTGACAATGGTTGTGTTAGCCAAATATGACATAGTGATCTATGTTAGTTATTTTTTGAACTTTGCATAAGTGTATTTGTTAATGGATGACAGGGGCAGTTAATGCTTTTATACAGAGATTTCCAGTACCATATCATGAGATCCGATTCGGACTAAGGAAATGGACAGCTGAATGAGCCCAGTAGTCCAGCTAGTTCATTACCTTGTCTCTAGCACTGGATGGTAAGAAGCATTGGAAAGGAAAGTGCAAGAAATGCTGCAGAGGACTGTAATGTTACGATCATCTTGTGCTAAAGTTCACAGGCAGAGTGGGATGTGGGAATCAAGTTTGCAATGACCATGCCCTACCTCCTCAAACAAGGAATGTTATTTCCCCCTGGTCTCAACCCAACACCTTTTGCAGCAGCTTGCTCACACAAAAATAAAATAAATCCAGCTCCACAGTGCGAGGGTCTGTCTATCCGGGGTGTAAAACAATTCAATCCTAGTAAATTTTCTGTCTATTTTTCTGCTTTAAACAGCTTTTGTTTGGTTAATTGGTGCCGTAGGCAGATAACCAATTTTCTCCTGTGGAGGGATTAGCAGAATTCCATTGTTGAGATGTTCTAATTGTTAATTTGCATGCTTGAGAAAGATTATAGTTTTGATTGTGAAACCTACCAGGGTTGATTTTTTTTGCCTGAACAAAGTAAAGGAAATAGTTTTTTGTACTTAATTAATATCTACACGGTATCAAGCATTGGGCAACATCAAACACAATTATGAAGCATATTTAAAGAATAAATGTCCCTAATTCTCCTCTTTGGGAACAGTTCATGGCCAGCTCTGTCTCCAGAGGAAGTCAGATAAACCCTAAGGCTGAAAAGTCCTCTAAAAGCTGTTAAGCTCACAAAGGACTGTGGGAACCCAGTAAACCTCACTCCTGCCACTGTTCTCGGTTCATATACTTTAGGAGTTCCTCTTCTTTGCCTTTGCCCTTCTCTTCACAGTGAAAAATAAAATAAGGTTGAGTTACTAACTTGGGCTGGATAGTTGAAGGTAAAGTCCTACAGAAGATGAGCCACTTCTTTGAAGTTTTCATATGAATTAATAAATTGTGATAAACTGGAGCGGGGGGGGGGAACTTCATTCTTATATGACTAGCAGCTCATCAGAAAGTTACTAACTATCTTATCAGGTCTGGGAATTTTATCCCATTTAGCTAACTTGGGCTAAAACTTCTTCCAGTGTTAGGCATAGTTTCTGGAAAATGCAACAGAAATTTCAGCTTCTTTTTTAGGGGAACACTGACACATGTATATTGCTGCTGCTTTGCAAAAAGATGTGGCACCAACATTGTCCTCAGATGATATCAGTCACTGTTAATTTTAATCCCTTCTTTACTCCACTGCTTGTGTTCTGTTAGTATATGAACAGTGACAGGAGATCGGGAATTTTTGGATTTCTGGCTCAAAAATTCCTGCTCCCCTATTGTCTATTGGAGCTTTTTACAGCTGTGATGAATGATTGCAAAGTCACTGCAAAATGTCCTCACATGATAAAGTTTCTTGCTAGAGTAGTGGAACTCCTTACGTGAGACAATGGAAATTCAGGACTATCTCCAGCTTATGAATAAGTAAAGCTTTTTGAGAGTTACAGTCAAGTTCTGCAGATGGGTGGGGAGTACCAGGACAGGGCAGATTAAAATGGTAGAAGATGGATCAAGTGCATGGATCAACAGCTACTGTGAAAGACCATCGCTCAGAAGTCAGAAACTAAGAAATGCCTGACTGGTGGCAGAATAGAAGGCAGCTACTGCCTTCCTCTGAGCCCCAGAAATAAGAAATAAAAAATGATGTCTGGGAGGGTTGTTTTGGTGGGGTTTTTTTCCTCTTGCTCTGTTCTTTGAGGGTCTAAAATGAGAAAACAGAGTTTCTGCAGAGTTGTCTTCCTGTGTCAAAGGAAGGAGGTGAAGAATCAAAATATGCATTGGTTTAAGTGAGAGGATCCTAAAATCCCCATATAAAGTAATGTTTGATAATTATATACTGGTGAGAACTACAGAACAGAAGTATTAATTTTTAGCTGACTGCGAGAAAGGGAAAAAACAAGAGGACTAAAGCAATCCAAAATAAATGTTTCATGCAAACATGGACAGATAAACACTTTGTTTTCTCTCTTCCATACATTTCATAACACAAAAAAAATGTGCTTGTCAGCATTATAAATTTTACTGATGATTGCATTAAGACTTTTGGGGGAGTCATCCATTTTATTTTATGTGTAGTGGCTTAGTTCCCTTCCATCAAAAATATCTGGTTCTTCATAGTGAATCCAGCTAGACCTTGTTCCAATAGGACAGTTAGATGACACATCACTAAAAGACTAATATTCGGTTCATCTGTAATTAGGATGTTAAATAGTGTCTGTATGTTAAACATCATCACATTTTTGTCAACAGTAAGCAATATAGAAATGTTATATAGGAAAAGAGCCTTGTGGGTAGGTGTTCACAATGCCTGACACAACTGGTGGATTTCATAGAGGTTTTGAGCGCACAACGAATGTGTAGGTAGACAGTTACCAGCTTACTGGGACCTCTTTTCTAGGCTGTTGGGCAACATTATGTTGGGCTAAGAAGAGACATTGTTTGGATTCATTATGGCAAAAGTCAATAGTATTCTCCATGCAAAAAGCATGTGAATGATCAGTCGCTATGTTATGGTTTGTCCTATTTTAGCAGCCCAACATTATGTACTGATATTGAGACTGTTCATAGGTCACCATTCATAAGATCACTTCCATAAACTAGGAATTTCTCCTAAAGACAGGACAAATATAGACTTCAATATAGACCCTCCTCCCATTAGATGGAGGGGCTATAATAATAGACCATTTAGATAATCCAAATCTGAAATGATAGTAAATAGCATGGTGCAAATAAAAATCCAAAACTCCCACCCTGAATGACTGCCTTAGCCACTGGGACACAGCTGAACTGGTGTGGCCCTGATTAAAATGGAAATGCCTCAGTAGCCATGAAACTGAGGAATGTTGAGGAATTGGCCATTGCAGCCAGTGGTGCAAAAGGTAAGTCTACATCTGGACTCTGGAAAACAACTGCTGTTTCCTCTTTGTTCATATTAATTCAATCCCTTTGCAAAATGCTTCCAGACTAGACAGGCTTTTTGGTTTGCGACTAACAAAGAATGTCATTCAACCATTACTATTATTAGATTGCTTGCCCTTAAGAGCCCCAGAATAACCTTAAATCGTTTGTTTGTATGTTTTATTTTTGGTTTTGACTGCTTAGCTGGATAATCATTTACTGATCTTCAGTGCCCATGGAACCATCATTTTGATACTGTACATGAGTTTAAGACACAAGGAAAAGAGATATTTACAGGCTAGGCCAGGTGGTTTGGGTTTTTTTTTTCAAGTTGGTTAACTGTAAGATATCTGAGATTCTCATGTTTAATATCCTTCATAGACTTCTGAGAAAAAAACCTAAAAACTACGGATTGGGATGAAATAAGTTTTCATTCAAACCTCTCCATGATAGTCAGCTAAACT
The DNA here is from genome assembly GCA_034782735.1 of Sagittarius serpentarius. NCBI lineage: Eukaryota > Metazoa > Chordata > Aves > Accipitriformes > Sagittariidae > Sagittarius > Sagittarius serpentarius. The sequence continues at coordinate 15,087,116 of JAVKLA010000047.1, read as the reverse complement.
CTGATTTAAGTTGTCTTGGAATATTTAAAGACTTGACTCTATGTTTAAGTTCTAGATTTTGTACCTTAGTCAATGTAATCGCAGCAGCCTCTAGGTCTGGGAGCAAGAATTAGACAGTAACCCAACCAAAATTTTTTGAACAGTGCTTTTGAAATACTAGCATTTCCATCAGAGAATGTCCTGTTGAAGTTTCCAGGTCGGCATGCTTTGATATAGGAAAGGCCATATAAAACATGAGATTTCTGGAAGGTTACATCAGTGAAGGTCTTGGAAGCCTGTGCTTCTACTTCTGTGCCATGGCTCTGATCTCAGTCCCACAAGGACAAATATTAAAGACTGATGTTACACATTTTCAAGGTATTTTAGCTAAGAAAATGCAAAACTGCAGGTTTTGAGTAGTATATATGGGAGAAAACTGTCATTTTGAAATTCAGCTTTGATTACTCACTGACCATGATTAGTCAGGCACAGGCAATTTTAATTGACTGTCTGTAGATCAGAAACAGCACTGGGCTGCAGAAGTCAAATTAGAGTGGTCCCAGACTGCACTATATGCAGTTTACTGGGTCACACCAAAAAACTTGATTAGTAGTATAACATGTCAAAATTAGTCACTTAAGAGTGTAAACAGCTCCAGAAACAGGAATGAGCAGGCCTCCAGCCATCTGCTTTGTGTGTTAGTCCCGCTTTTTCACTGTAGGCACTGATTTTGTTCACTCAGCCAGATGATCGTCGTCTTAGATTCAGCTGAGTGTCCCGAAGTAGCAGAGAGCTGGAGATGTCAACAGATTGCGATGCCTTCCGGTAGAGGCACAAGGCTCTGGGCTCAGCAGGGAGGACCAACATCAACAGCTGGTACATCCCAGGACCTCTTTTCCGTCTTCTCCTCTCATTTTTTGCTACAGATGTGAGAAGCAAACGATCTTGTCATTATTAACAAAGGCACCCTGGAGTAACCCTACACTCCTTTTTAACTCAAGCCAGCAACAAACCTTCCTCCCCCATCCTCCCTCCCTCTCTCTTTCCCCCCCTCTCACCTCTCTCCTCACTCTGTTCTCTGCTATTATGATATTCTGAATTTGAATTTGATTTAGAGTATATTATTTTCATCAGAATTTATAATTTCTACCTAGTATATTTTTTTGCTGCCTGTTCTACAGCAGATGATTCTTATGGACCTGATTCCTCATTCTATGAAACTAGTTTTATTTAGGTTAAATTCTATTGTGATAGATTTGTAAAATTCTATAAAATAACACAGAGATCTTTAATAGAAGTAATTAATTATTTTTTTTTGATACCAGAAATATGGACAGTGTACACTAGTCATGCAACCAGAAAACAAATCCTAAAATGCATGATCAAAAGAAAATATTAGCAAGGCTCTGAACAGCAGTAACAGCATCAATTGCTAGTTCATATAAAAGAGTCAGTAGGGGATTAAGCAATTGCTGTGCAAAGAATAAACCAATGGTTTCTTGAAAATTAGTGTTCAGCTGATAGCCATTTAATTAAACTGTTTGCTTTAGCATTTGTGATTTTTAATGGAATTTCAGGAGAGGTCAAAGGGAGGAGTTGAAGGATAAAATTTAATCCAGATACAGAAAGCTTTCATTTATTTGCTAAATGCAGTGTTTTGATACATTGTCATTCCCATCAATAGACTGATAGATGAAATATATGAACATAGCAACAGCTTGTGGAAAAATCATCCTGACTTTCACTGAAAAGTAAGTATTAGTCGGTAGTGTCTTTACGGTACAGCCATGCTTCAGAGAAGTTAAGGACCAAAGTGAGAGGAAATGTCTTCTCACACCAGAGATGCAAAACTCACTTTCAGAGTTAGTGAGCTGCTCTAGTGATCTGTGTGGAGAAAAAAAAAAAGCATTAAGAAATGTGAAAAAGAAGTCATTTCAATTACTGAAGAAAAAATGAAAAGTGATAGACATCTTCACATCAAAATCATGAAGAAGTTAAAGACTAATATTTCAGTATATCTACTAATCAGTGGGAGTGAGGAAGAAATATTTCCTAAGAATGGTGTCGGGGGGAGATATTTTGGTGAACTTTTGCTGTCTTTAAATCTTCTGGAAAGCACTAGAGAAAGGATATTAAACTTAACAGGGCCCTGATATGATCAACTACAGCTATTCTATTTTGTGTGGATCACATCACCTTTATTTCTGAACTTAAATGCTGTGCTGGATACTTGGACAAAAATTAAGTGTGTTATAAAATAGGAAAGGCATGCATTAGGAACTGTAAGTCAGGAAAACTTTATTCTCAGTTATATATCCCAACTTTGATAATGATGTAGGCTCTCTGTCATTAGCAGAGAACCTGATTATGTGGCAAATTTTGGATGAGGTTCTGTTTGCCATTGCCCTTTAACAAACGTATGGAAGGAGAAGGGGCAGGCTGGTCAGTGAAGTACTTCAGCCCTCTGAGAGTCCTGATCCTGGGGTCAGGTTGAGAGACCATCTAACTTACATCGATTGGGTTAATCATAAATGTCATGAACATGTTAATTAAACAGCCACAATGATATGATGAGCATTTTGTGTAAAATAGCTTGTCCTTCTCTAACCCCCTCAATGCTCCTGTTCAAGCTCAGCTCACTGTGCAAAAAGGAATGAAAGATTCATGAGCTGGAAAGACAGCAAGGGAAGAGGAACATGGCGCTCTAATAGTGATGGGCAGTATACTTGGTAAGACATCAGTGTATCTAAGTAACTTTGATGTCAGTCTATACCCATGTCTTCACAGGCATGTATTGCCCCTCCTCTCTTCTTGCCAGCTGAACTTCTACTTAAAAGCTGCCTTTGGACTTTCAGTCAGCAAGAATGCACTAAACCCAGAAGTTACACAATACTCTGACCTCCCTGCTCCCTGCAATCCACCTAGCAGCCTATCACAATATTTAGTTTAAGAGTATCATTACATACGGTAGTACCACAAAAAATTTACATGGCTTTGTTCATTCCTATGCTGCTATTTAGTGGTTAGGCTGCTCAAGATACATAAGAGCAGAGCATTTAATTCCTACTGCTTATGTTCCTAATTCTATAATGAACTCGCCTCAGTAGGGTCAACACTGAGTAAGTTTTAGCACCTCCTGATATTTAAGTAGTCTTGGGAAAAAAAGTCAATTGGCATACTTGGTCTGAAGAAATGTTTGGCTATCACAGTGGCAAATACTTAAATCACAGTTGTATTGCTCTTATAAAGAAATGGAAACTTCCTGCAATATAGCATGTTGTGTTATTACCCAAGAAAAAGCGAATCAGTCTAACCTGGCCACTAATTTACTCCAAAGTTTTTGTGTATAGAGGCATTACAGATGCTGTGACGGAAGGATCAAGTTGTCCTTGTACAAAAAAGTCAACAAATCTAGTCAAGTATAATCACAACAGGTCCAGCACACTTTCTGTCCAGCCAGTTTAACTCGTGTATCATCTATCAAAGCCCTGTCTCTGTCTACTTCTCCAGGTAAGTGTAGTAAGCCAGGTAAGTGTAGTAAGAGGAGGAGAGAAGTGTATTTTGACTCAGATAACAGGAAAATGAGGATAATAAAACCCACACATAATTTAGACTGTGAATTTAGTATATTCACCTTTGAAAAAATTTGTGAGCAGATTTCTGTAGAGGGTGGGAAAACAGGAATCCCTGAGGTATTCTTATGGCAAGACAGAAGCCTATGGGTCTTCGATAACATGGTATGGTGGTCATTGATATATGCACAAATTAAACAGACCCTCTTATTATTGTTATTTATTTGCATTGTTGTCTTTTCTACTCATAAATTTATGCTAAGAAAACAAGGTAGTACTTTGAAGTGGTCATTGGGGGTGTGGAAAGGACTATGATAGATCTCTAAGTTCAGACTTATTTAAAAGACAAGAAAGCTCAGTTCTTTGGAAAAAACAGATTCCTTGCAAAATAACATCTTCATTTTATTTATACAGAATGATGTGTCATAAGTACTAGTTAGCAGATATTCAGTCAATGCAAAATACCAGCACACTTTTATAAGTGTAAATGAGCATTGTTTATATTTTGTCTGCTTTCTTCTTCCAGTTTAGTTTTCCTCAGTGTCATGCATCCTCTTCGTCGTATTTCCCACCTAGGCAGGAAGAACCATACAGTCATCCTGATAATAAATATGCAGCAGCACTAGTCACAAGAAGATTTGTGCAGTCTTCATTGGAAAAAAATAATGCAGCAAATATACTAGACTGGATCAGAATAAATTGCTGAAATCAAGTAGAAGCATGCTTATGTCCAAAACAAACATGTCTCATGTGACAGCTCCATTATATTAAAAGGCAAAAAGTGGGAGTTTCACGTAGTATGATGCAAATCATAGTTCTGTTTAAGGAAGACTTTGGAGTAGTAAATTATGATCTTGTTTAAACTGTGATTCATCTTGTAAGACAGAAATGATCTGGAGTACTTCAGAGGCTTAGGTTAAAGCTTTCTTCCTGTTTGAAAATTTTAAGGTTTGTTTCTTTTTTCTTTGAATAGCGTAATGCTCTTATCTTAATTATAATGTGCCACTGTGACAGTGCATGTGGCTAGGAATTAAGCTTAACCCTTTGAAGAGAGGAGCTAGATGCTTCTTATTTGTGTGGATTATCTGCAAAAACACAGAAATGTGCAGCAACCAATGTACTTAGGGTAAGGTGGAGTGCCAGATAACAACTGGTACACGTTAACCCCAAAAGTACGAAGGGGTCAATTTTGGCTCTCACAGCAAACATCAGATATCCTTGCATAGGAGAAAATTGTGCTGGAGAGGGAAGCCTGGTACTGTAAGCCCAAGGAGACTTTTATTATGTCATCTACTACTGTTATACATTATTAAGTACTGTGACTTGCTCAGTCTAAGCAAGAAGTGTCATAAGGTGTCCACACCAAGCAAAAAAGAGTTGTGTGGACAAGTTGCTGCATGGGGCACAAGCTGCCCCATTCCTTATCCCTCACCTTGGGCAGAGGGAGAAGTCAGGGCCCGGACCCCCTGCAAGCACCTCCCGACCCATTACGTCACTCCACTTCCAACACCTCCGGGCACTGCACTTTCTCGAGTCACCGTTATCTTTTCTCCTTAGGGAACAGTCCTTGCTTTCACTTAGGGTCAAAAATGCCTCCCGGGACCTTTGTCAATGTCATTTATTAATATAGCAATTGCACTCAAAGGTCAGTGGAGAAATCAGAAACCCGGCCAACTTTTCTGTTGTGGCATCGTTGTTGCACATGAGCTGTATTTATAACCTGCACTTCCTGCACGGATTTCCATTCATCGCACAGCTTCTGCAAAATGAAAAGCCCCTTGGAGCCACAATTTTTTAAAAAAGCTATATTATAAAAATACTTCATTTTTTTGCATTTGATTTAAGAGGTGGGAGCAAGAAGGCTGTTACTGATCTATTTTTAGTTTGTTCCACAGTATGTTCAGCTCACAATACAGTTTAAAAGCCTCAGTACTGTGCATGTGATGACTTTATTTTCTTCACTTTGCTGTGGTAAAATTGACCATAGTGAATTGTAATAATATCTAAGGTAAGTGACCCAAAAGAAGCTTGAATTCCTTGGAGAAATAAGATATATTCATAAGTTTTGTTTTTCATGGCAAAACACGTAATTCTTCCTTGTTCTGGGCTCATGGCTTCCTTTTGATAAAGAGAAGGCCCTTCTCTTACTGCTTAAATTCACTTCTTTCTCTGATTCAGAAAATGCCTTATAGCTTTAGGAATGCAATCTCTATTCACGGAGAGAACGGGAATGATAAGGGTCAATTAGGTTCAGTCTTCTAATTTCTCTTCCAGAATGGCACAAGCAACTGTCAGAAAGAGATACGCAGAGGAGTGTTCAACCCAGCAGGGCTTTCCTGAAAACCTTGCTTGGGTTCCCTGCTCAGCTTTGCATTTTATTTTAGTTTCAATAGAAAAGGATGGTTCTCATATTTTGATCTTTGTTGATGTATGAGGATTTGTAGTGTTACCTTCAGGCTACTGCAGGCACCTTTTTGACAGGCCTGGGAAAACACACAAAAGTGCTATATTCTGCTTATCTGGCTTTTTCACCTCAAACAGTCTTCAGGTTGTTTCAGACTTGTATTTGTAGGAATTTCTTCAAAAAGGAAGACAATGAAAAAACCTGACACAGGTTCCAGTAAATAAGTGTGAAAACAGATTTCTTTCTTTTCTTTAGGACACACTTTTTCAAGAGAAGGAAGGCGTAGAGAAAATAAGATTTTGTACAATTTTGGTGATATTAAGAAGCAGTTGTGCCTGAGAAGCAAAAACACTTGCAAGGAGTACTAAACAACTCATCTCGTCCTCTGCTTTTTAATCAGAACATTATCCTGCCTTTCTTTTCTTTTTCTTATTATTAATCTTCACCACACCCTCATACTTTTCCTGTCCTGCCTCTTCCTTTTTTGTCTAAAAGCACCTTTCACAATTTGCAAAAATAAGTCTATGTTTACACATTTGAAAGACATTAAACTTATAGAAATTTCATTATCCAGTGTTTACAATTCAAGAAGCTAGGCAGCTTTTAAATTTGTATGAGCAGCATATGGATGGACATTCTCCCTCAGGTTTTTTTTTTTAATTCATTCTGTACATAATCGGTATTTAGAATTATTGCTTTGATACTGAACACTCTATGAACTCACTGAAAAATTAAATAACCACATCTGTAAAACAATTGTAAATACTTCTTCTTGTAAAAAAAAGTCTACATGTTTCATTTTTATGAGAAAGGAATATCACTGTACAAATATTCAGTCTTGTAATCAATAAACATAAACTTCCAGTGTGTTATTACAGACCTTCATTTGTCTTCAGGTTTTACTTGAAAACATTATTGGCTGCATGGCATGAAGGTCGTTTTATGGAAAGCACACATAACAGATGTGACAAAGGTAGCATGCTACCAGAGTATCTGTGTTTCCAGAAAAATGCTAGAATAAGCTACTGCAGAGTAAAAGTAAATAATAATTCTGAACTGCATTATCTTCTACAAATGTCAGTTTTATGAAGATAACGACTGAAAAGCAAGCATTATTCCTAGGTTTTGTTCTATATACTATTAATTTTGTCAAACCTGGTATTTGGCATTTCAAATACGAAGTAAGAATTTTCTCTGTGCTTTCATTTTCTTAGCAAGAACACAAACTTCCCAAGGGGAGCTGTTCTCAGATTTATCCATCCGTCTCATATTTATCCAACACCGAAGACAATGTTTTTTGGGAAGACGAGTTTAGTTTTGGTTTTAACATGGTAGTTCCTTTAAACATGTCAGCATTTGGAAACTAGGCAGTTTTGCTAGAAATCTGGGCACAGTATCTCAGCTGAGTGCAGCCAGTTTAGTATCAGAGTCTGAAGAACTCCCTATTCAGGCCAGATGCTTGCAACATCTCTAAAGGTTCTTTGATTAATTGAGGTGAAACCACCCTGTATAACAGGGTCAACACACACAAGCTTTCATTATTTTCTTCATTTACATCAATTAGAATTATGGAGGGCCTGGGGCTACTCCTGACTTCTAAAAACATGATCTACTCCTAGGTGATGTTTAAATAGAGCACCAGAAAGACTACATCATATTTCATTAACAAATAAAACTTTTCTTTCTTTCATCAATGACAGCAAGATTTATATTAGATGTATTGCTAAAGCAAGTCATTAACATATATCACTCAAGGTGGTCAGACTCTGAAGAACTGGAGCTTGGTGTATATCAAAACAATCAATCTAACGATAGTGAATTTCATTTCTGCACAGACTGTAGTCAAGAAAGAATGAACATCAACTCCAGCAGATTTTGTGAACTCCAGTTTTCTTTTTATGACAGCTTATTTAAGTGGTGCGCAAACCACTGCTTTGTATTATGGCTCAACTGGAGAATGCCTTTACCAGACTGAAAAAAATAAAAAAGAAATTAAGTTCAGGTCCTCTACCTTGAAAGCTAGATGAAAGGAATAAGTCTACCACACATGGAGGTGACATAGTATATCACATGTCAGAATTAGAGAGGTATTCCAGAAGTGAACTAAAAGAAACATGGTATTGATAATACTGTAATTTTCTACGGTCCAGTGTGTAACAGCAGACATCTCTCCCGCGGATGTTGTGTTCAAGGTGAAATCAATGCCACATTTTCCTTTTCTCAGTGTAAGTTATTGCAAGTCACTGCAGCTATGTCCAGCAAAGCAAAATTTGACTCACCAACTGTTTTATCAACATGTGCAAGTTAATTACTTGCAGCAACATTATTGCTGCAAATATAGTGAATATCTGTGTAAATTTTAATAAAATTATTCTGAATGGTGGAATAACATGGTTAAATAACATTGCGCCCACGCTGTGGCTGCAAATTCAGACATGTAAGGCTGTGAACCTAAAAGTCCCTTCTTTTGTGATGAAAGGCTTCTACTTACTGCACATTATTTTTCCCATTTCCTTTCCATGCCTCTGTAACACCCTCTAACCTGTAAGGTTAGCGACCATATTCATCCTGTGGATAGAGACTGGTAATAGTAGAAATGTAGCTGGGGAGTATATATTTTCCACTACTTTTACCTCAGGTAAGTAGTAAAGACAATGACTGATATTAATCAAGATGCCAGACAAGAGTGGAACAGTCTTACTCTGGCACCAGGAAAAGAGTACGGGCACAGCCTCCTGATGGAGTTCAAGTGGGCCATCAAACCATCAAGCTGAGATTGACCCAAACAGTTTATAGTTATTTTGTGATATGAGGTCTTCGGAGATCCTCTAGATTTAGAAGAGGGGAGGGTTAAGAGGGTCTTACAGAAGTCACAGAATGGGTTTTTTCCTTCTTTTTCAACATTTGTCCAGCACTTCATCTTCCACCATATGAGTAGGAAAAGTAGATTTTGCAATAGCTCTGACAAACTGTCCTGACAATTTCAAAAAGCTGGTCTGCCCGTGTCTATAACAATCACATTTGAATATGCTTTTTGCACATTAATTTCAAAGCTACCTGCCTCACATAGTGGGAAGCAAGAGGTACTCAGCTTTTCAGTTTGCTAATAGTATAACTGTAATATGCTAAAACACAGGCTAGACCACAATTTATGGAAGAAAGCAATGTTCTAGGCCTACTCTCAATTTTTAGAATGTATCGAACATTAGGAATTAGCTGCTAACATGACACCTCGACACCTGGCTGTTTAGACAAGGCTGTTGGAGCCAACTTCAGGCCTAGAGACTGAAGAAAAAAGAAAGAAGGAATTTTTTTTAATATGATACAGAGAACACAGTTGTATTCACTATAGAAGAAAATCTGATTTAAAAAGATGAGAGAGAAAAGTTAGCTTATAAGTAACAAGAAGCATTAGAAAGGTAAAGAGTCAAGGGTGATGATCTGTTTGATATGGTTTTATCAGTTGTTGTTCCAGACTGTTGGTGATAGGTCCTTACCAGAAGAGGCAGAAGCTATTAGAAGCCCTCTCCTGTTTCTGTCAGTGCAGAGGGTTTTCTGACTATCTTTCAAATTTTGCACAATATTGTGTTTGTTTTGGGCACTGCTTACCATTTCCAAGTTGCGTAGTTCAACTGTAGGAGACAACTTGAGAACTTAGGGAACTTATGGTCTACTGCTTCACAGATCTTAGGGGAGAGAAAAGCACCTGGTCTCAGAAGAAGCACTCAACAGAAACCTACTTAAATATTGCTGATCCAAATATTTCTTATGATAAGCACATCTGGGGCCGTACTAAGCACATAGCTCAGAACTCTCCCAAATTCGGTCGTGTCTGGATAGTGTTCACCAGCAGAAATGTGCATTGCTGCTCTGCCTGTGCTGTACTGAGCATCTTGCAGATCACTCTGACTGAAAAACTTAGTTCTAGCAGCTGTAATTAGCAAGTGCTAAGAAAAGAGAGGCTATAAACTGCCTGGAAGCTTTGTGGCTGGTAAATCCCAGGTGTTTTGGTGTTTCTAATTTCTCTTTGAGTTTGAGGTGAAATGAACGTAGAAAATACACGTTACAGTTGGTGGTTAAATGCTCCATGCCACCTAGATGGGTAGGTTTATCATTCCACCTGTTGCCATACAAAGGTTGCCCTCAGAATGGAAAACATCTTTCCGTGTGATAAGTTACTATGTGAACAGTAGATAGCTTAAATGAATATGGATAACATAGCTGTTAGGTACTGAGGCAGTAATAATTACCACAGAGTACGTTTTTTCTTAGTTCATTTACAAAAGTTCACAAACCTTGTCAGTAATCCCCAGAACCTGGTGTGTTTTACCTGACTTTTTGTTCCATCCTGACACTTTCTAACAGCTTTAATCAAACAATATTTAAATTTACAACTTTAATAAAATGATATTTAAATTTACAAATAAATCCAAATATATTGTAGCAGGACTGTACTAGAGACAATAACACTTAAACACATAATTCTTGGCTGGTAATCAACACCACAGCAATTCTTGCAAGCTAGGCATAGATAACGAAGACATGAGGTTCATTACACATATTAGATATTAGAGTTGTGAGAGTATGAAGTCTGGAGGGATGGGAGAGGGAGGTGAAATTTCTGCTATATGATCCACTGGTATATGAAATTATGACAGGATCTTTGCTCCATCAGATACGCTGTGTTCAGCTCCTTTTCGTGAAGCTGGAACGGATTTATTTTCACACAGAACTTTGCCCTGAATTGATATTATAATGATTCTTGTAATTTTGGTTTTTCTCTCTATCTGATCTGATATGTTAGATGTTGACAGTAACTTTGAACATATGTTTCTTCTGTAGATTTTGACAGAGTGCTGTTATTTCCTGTATAATAACAGTTTCAATTTCCTGTTCACCATTTTAGTTTTTCATACAGTGATCACAGAATAAAATCTTCAGGGAAGACTGAATATAGTTTGATCTATAAAGATGGCTGATTAATGAAATGATTAAACCCATTCTTCGTACCTAATAGATAACGTTGAAATGATTACACATTCCTCTTCCTTTTATAGAGCTGGTTTCATGACTACCAAAAATAAGACACTCTGGTTAGGAAGCTTCTAAGTTTTTAAAAGGTTACAAACACTAACTTAATAGGAGACTGCAACTAAACAAGACTACAAAAAAATCAATAATCTTGGCCATTCAATAATCAATAATCTTTGCCCATTATATGACTCTGAAATGGTAGAAAGTTGATTTTTATGACTGAAATATTTCTGTGAAGTTTTAGAACGTTATTCATAGTTATCTTTAACCAAAAAGACTCTTCTGCCAACAGTTTAGACTATAGAAACAGAATAGTTCAGATCACCATCTATTATGAGCTGAAATGGATCCACTGATAACACTGAAGAAATTTGGACATGCTGAGCTATATCTAAACTAAGATATAGTGCTGTACACCAGGAGTGGGTCTATCAGATGCCAATATGAACTCTGTCCGTGGGGGACTCCTATGGACTAGCTCTAATGTGGTGCTGTGAACTGAATACCCATCAGCAGCTAAAGCACAGTCAGGTTCCCTTTTGAAGCATTCCTTCTTGTTGAGCTTCATCTGAAAGTGATACTGTTTGTGCTTCTGGACACTCTTCAGTGTGAACCAAAGCACCGTAAAAGATGCAATTAGAAAGATTCACTTCAAGAACCACTCCCGATCCAAACTACATTGGCAGTGTAGATGCATCTCGTACAGTTCTAGAGAATGCCTCCCGCATGATTCTGAAAAATAATTCAGTATAACTTTGGAGGTTATGATGTCATTAAATCATTCTTGAGTTACCTTTTTTTAAATTCCCTGCTGGTTTACATCCATAGCTCAGAGGTAAGTTTTACACAGTTCTTTGGACAGCCACCAGTAATATCTTAATTATACTTCTTCTGCTTTGCAAACATGACAGAGCAACTCATGGCAACTTGAAGGCAAACCTTGAAGTCCTAGTAAAGACCTGTTTTCCCCACCTGTGGGATGTGACGTGATGATTCAGATACCCTCAGAGATGCACAGGCAGATAAACAGTTGGAGAGATATGGCAATGAAAGTTAATTATGCATAATTAAGAAAAAAAGAAAGAATTACACAGAATGAAACATAGAGAAAAAAAGAACAATGCTCCTTTAGGACCTTATTACTCCTTCTGTGGAAATGAAGGGCAAAATCTAGAAGTCTTCTGTTTCCAATGCAAGATACCTAAGAAGATTCTGAATTTTAAAATATGACTAAACCCTTGGGTTTAGTCAGACCAGTCACATTCCTCAAGTTAATCACGTGCCTGAGAGTTCAGTTTGATTGTGGCAGACATGCTGCTTTGTAGAATTTAATAAATAACTCTGAATTAATAACTTATTCGACAAATGTAATGTGTTTTACTGTTTGCAGAACATCTAGTGAGCTAGTCATTATTTCTCTGAATTTAGTCATTATTTCAACTGATTTGCTGGATGTTCTTTAACTTAGTGGGAGAACCATGAACAGTTCCCTTTATGAGAGTTAGTAATTTAATATTTTAAAATAAGTTGAGTCTCCCAATATTGATTTTGTATCCTGTGATTGCAAATGGGTATGAATACAGCCAATTAGATTTATTTAGAACATTTACAATTTTACAGGAACAGCTGTTTAACTATCTTTGTTTTCATGGCTCTCCTGCTATTGTTACCAGGAGAAACAGGGTGATAATCTGTTGCAGAACACCTGTGATAGTCCTAGATAAACTGCAGCTATTACGAAAAAGGTGCTTTTGTATGTGCAGATGCAATGTGCAATCTGCTTAACACAAAGACCAAACTTTTCACCGGTCAAACTCCACTAAAATCAGGGGTGATACAGCAAGAAGAAATTTTATCCCCAGAACTTATGAATAATGCACGGATCACAGATATACCAGCAAGTATATTTGAGGATCATCTACCCTTTCCTTCCTTATTATATATTTTAAAATAAGTAGGCCAAAATCATGCAATATGCTTTTGATTTCCTATGACTTAAATACCCAGGTACTTGAACAGTTCAATGCCTTTTGACATTTGTTCTTTAATACATATCTCTACCCTCCTGATGTAACTCCGACCACCCTGCTAATATTACTTCTAAGCCTTTTTTTTAGCCCACAAGTTGAAAATTTGCTTTTTTTCAGTCTCCTGACTGCCCACTTGCTTTGCCTTGAGGTCTTTTTCATGATGTACCCCCCTTTAAGACCCTTTAAGGTTACAGTTAAGTGGTTACAAGGTAGCCTTCTTAATAACAATAGATGCTGTCTATGCCTTTGAAAAGGCATGTCACGCCTCTAGCGAAAGGCAGGGACTCATTTCTTTCAGGTTGGCCCAATAACATCACATAAAAGTTTTCTAAAAGCAGGATTAAATGGCAACTTTGCTTCAAACCTTCTTCACATTCTTTAAGGAAAGCATACATTTTCTGTCAGAACTTCCTGGTTTAAATTCTTGCCAGTTGGAGCTTTTTATGAAGCAGATGTTTTTATGGTATTACTAAGCACTTTTAGGGGTCTTCCGTGCTTTAGAGTGTGACTTTACATACTTCATTGCACAATCTGGATAAGCAGTGGCAAGTAGACCTTGAAAAAACACACACAAATATACCGCCCTTCTGCTGGGCACAGGAATTAGCCAGCTATTTGCCTCCAGGACCAGGATACAGCCATACCTGGAAATGGTGAGGGGAAAACAGAGCTGAGCCTCATTGCAACTTGTGATGACAATGAGGCCTCTTATTGCATGAGGTCTGGTCTTTAAGCCTCTGTTTATAAATTCTGTTGCTGCAAAGCTACCCTCTGATATGAACTCATGCTTATTTTTTGTCCACTATAGTAATGTTACAAAGAGCTACTGACATTTTAACTCACTGTTTTTTTCTCTCTGTGCCAGGAAAACGGAAAGTTCTAGCTCAATTTGGTTTCAAGGTTAGTGTACATACTAGTTAAGGGATATTAGTTATTATTTATTTTGATAAGTTTGCACGTAACAGCGTCGGCAATACAGAAGTTTCCTTGGTGTACCCAGTAAGGCTGGGCAGTAACAAGAACTATCTAAAGCTCCTTTTATGGAGGTAAACTGAAATTGTTAGTGTGTTTTACGATACATTTTAAGAACACCATCATCCTCTCGCTTGTGCTGAACTCACCTCTCCCATGCTGCAAATTTTGGCTGTTTTTTCTTTTGTTTTCTTTTCCTTTCCTTTTTTTTTTTTTTAATTATGTTACTTATCAGGATTTTTAAAAAACCTTTCAGGATTTCTGTAAGCTGGAAAGTTGGCTGTACATCATTGTGACTGAATATTGAACTAATCACTTCAGTTAACTGTTGGCTATCGCTGACAAGAGGGGAACTCAATAAACCATGAATTAGTTCAGAGCTCTATTCAGCTCAATTTGTTGCTGTAAGTTACCTTTTGTGAGTTACAATATCCACTTCCCAACTGAAAAGCTCTTACTAAATCACAGCAGCAGCCAATTTCAGTCATGACCCATGCAGGGCTGCCCTTTTCTTTGTGGTATTCAGCTGTCATTCAAGTCAACCCTTTTCATTAAATACACTGTACCCCATCCTATGAAGGCTAGTTCAAGACAAAACATTGCAACTGCATACTACTATTAAAAAAAGTATGCATGCGCTTTAATCCTCTGTATATTTACTCTCACTGGTAAACAACCAGGGTGCATATCCTTTTGACAGATGAAAAACCAGGAAATATACTTTGTCCTGGTGCATATCTGAACACATCAAATACCATGACTGTTCATGCAAAAGCAGCTAGGTGTGCAGCACCAACTTCAGTGTTCTGCAATCTCATACAGTCTTGAATTTTTTTACCGAGAAGATTCATGAAGTTTTATTTAAAAATATTTCCCCTTTTGGGAAAAAGAACTCTCTTACTAGACTTTTAGAAGTATTTTTTATTCTGGTTCATAGTTCAAGAATGTTTGGCATTGTATTGCAATAAAATAACTGAGGAGTTGTCATTTGCGCTTGCAGTGTGACACAGCTCATGGGATTTGTCTCTATTTAATACTTTGTCTCTATCTAATGTGGGATATATTTCTGTATGTAGCTATACTGTCAGCCTACACAAGTTCAAAATACAGTAATATCTTTTTCTCATTTTTGAAAAGTTATGTGAAAAATAACCTAGGTTACTGTTAAAACCAACAACTGCAATTCTCTATGATTCTCTTCATATGTTATCTAGAAATGCTCCGTAAAACATGCTTTAAAAAGAGCACATGTGACATGATACACTAACTTTTCACACTATGAATGGACCTGTACCATGTTTAGGGAATTCATTCAAATGTTCCTGATGTTTTGTGTCCTCTACTCAAAGAGTGCAGATCAGATAACCAAACTAGTCCTTGCGGGACTAATAAACTACGAATTCAGGGAAGTCATGAAAGGGATCAGAGCTTTGCCAGCCCCCTGAAACAGACACACACCATGTCCTTTTCAGTTAAGTAAAAGAAAGATTTGTAACAGAAAATAAGATAAATACAGCATAAGCAAAAGTATAAGTAGTATAACCAAAGCAAGATGGGATGCAAGAAATCTATACCAAATAGTTCAGAATGCATTTATTAATTTTTCTTCTTTATTTTGACCTGATCTATTAATCTGGTTTCCTGATTATTTTATGCATCTTTCCTTTTTTACGCTCCAAGAATGAAAATGATAGTGTGGAGCAATCATAAGCATCCACGTTTTGTAGTTTTTGGTGAAGTTTGCTATTACAAATGCATCCAAAACTCCTTTATTACAGGAAACGGTGCGCAGGAGATTCTTTTTCCAGTGCAAATCGAACGAGTCTCTTCTGAAAATTAGTATCTGGTATTTGTTTTTTTCAATAGATACATTTCTGTACGTATATTCACTTTGTGGTAAAAACCTCTATTTGTAAGTATAATACTTTCTTATTCTTTATTCTACCATTGAACTGCAGAATCAAGCACCCTTTGTGTCACTGCATTTTCTTGTTTGATTTTCATCTGTAAACAAAAATACCTTGTATATAATATTTCAAAAAGTTAATCTTCTTAACACCTGATAGATAAATACAAACCTGGATTTTTTTATAGTTATAAAAGCAATCATATTCAGACTGCTACTGGAGTTTTTTACTAATGCATTGTGAAGCTTTCAGTCTCAGACTGCCCACCACTGTGAAAAGCACAACAACTTTGTGCACTTTTAGTCAGCTGGAGAACTAGAGTCTGCATGTACTAATCATGTTGTAGGCCACATTAGCTTTTGAGTCGTGAGAAACTTACCTACGCATCCATGATAGCAAAATTGTGCAAAAATCATTCTAGGCAAGTCACTTCCTGAATGACAGTTCTGCTGATGGAGCTGTAGCCTCCCCTCTATATGCTGGTTTGTCCATAATTATTCTTTCTTCACACTCATGTTTAAACTGAAACTGGTTGCAGAAGTAGTTAAAGGAAAGACCTTGCGTGGCAGCAGCCACCGACCACTGCATAGGCACCAGTCTGTAAATGTTTCCATACAGCCAACCTGCAGCTGCCAGGATAGCTCATGAGCTACCAAGTAACTCTTGCACTGTTCAGAACAAGACCTGTGTACTTTATACAAAGGTAGCTAACAGGACAACACAAAACAGTGCAAATAGCTTATTTAACAATACGTAGAAAGAGAAAGAGGTGGGCTAGATCTCCATCAACCTTCACCTAGTGCTGCTATTCATCTTAGAGGTGTTTCAAAGCAGAAATGCCTCCATAGGCAGATATGAGGTTCAGGTAGAGAGTGAATTTTTGTTTTGAATGAAGAGGATGACCAGGAAAAGAACATATTGTTCTCCAGAAAAAAACTTGTGGGACTTGTTACAGGCATTCTTACTCAGTGCAAATTACCATTTCTCTCTTTTGAGCACTTAGATCTGAAGAGACAGTGATAAAACACCCTGGAAAGGAAAGCACAAATCTTGCCTTTAGAGCGACCAAAAGAAGAAAGACTCAAGGTAAAGCAGCTGGTGCAACCACAGACTAGTTCACACTTTGAATAGTGCTGTAAATAGTGCGACAGGCAAGTAGAGCTGTCTGGAAACTCACTGAGCTTGCCCTGACTGGCACTGTCATCTTTAGCACCAAGGGACTTAAAAACCAATGATGCTGGCAGATTGCAACCTCATTGATTTCATGCTCAGGGAGCATTACTGAAAATCTAGCTGTATGACTTACTCTTACTCAGTAAAATTCAATTGGTTGTCTCAGAAGCCCAGGCAGAGTATTAGTAAGAAAGCTGTATAATACAGGGAGGCAAACACATTCCTATACACAATGACATGGGGTTGTAGTCTTTTCATAGACTTCTCTTTCATAACTTTGATAGACCCAGCACTGAGGTAGCTGAAGTAGTTGTATGCTTATTTAAAGGTACTAGCATTTATGTTTCACTGTATGCTCCTTTCTATCAGTTCTGCTAATTAGTTGCTTAGGACTTCACAGAACTACCTTACTTTCTGTAAATCATTCTTTTGCTATGTTTTTTTCCTTATCTTCAGCACTGGTAACAAGGGTTTGACTGCTAGTACACAAGCACTCCACTCACAATGTAACTGACACCTGACCCTTTCTGGAAAGATCATTAACCTGAATCAAATAGAACTACATGAATATATAAATCATGTTTTCTTTTCAAAAGCAATACAAGCAAACCCTCCTGGTACGTGACAAGTCTAGAAATATAAAGATTATCTGTATAAATAATGTATAAATGTGTTTATCTGGATAATAAATACCTGGAGTCCACCATAAAACCTCAGCTCAACCTGTGCGCTCTAACCACCCTGTTGTGTTGACCCTCTGATCTTTTCTTGATGCTGGACGTGCAGAGGTTCTTGAAAGTTAAGCGAGCTCATTTCAGACTCCTGTTCCAAAGAGTTGTGTGTTTGCTGTTACAAAGTTCTTGCCTAAAACCCATGAGAAGGTCCTCTAGGAGAACCTGGAGGCTGGCTCTTTATTCCCCTTTCCCTGCTTTCTGGAGTGCAAGTACAAGCCACAAGGCTAGTGAATTGCTTTCAAACCTAGCCTCCTTCCAACCAATGTGTTTTTAAATGTATTATATAAAGTAGACATTTCAGTGTGAGAAAAAATGTTTTCCTTTTCCTGCCTGGTGGTGTTTAAAGAGTGCTTTTGGGAGAGGAGAGACACTGTTTTGAACTGCTTCCAGCTTTTTCTCTAGCCACTGACTAATTACATAAAACTTTTCTTGCTTTATGGGGGCTTCTACTTTACCCACAGTTTGGAAGGGAGCCTTTGTGCAGAGGCTGACTGATTAAGGGAGAATGTCTACCACATTAAGCTCTTCAGGAGACAGGCAGCAGGACCAATGCTGACTTGCTCCTCCCAAACAGGACTCTGCATGACGAGAAGGAAGGTGCTGGGCACGCTGCGGCCTGAGGAGCCCATGCCAGGAGCAGAAGTTCAGGCGCAGCAAATGCCAGCATGCATGAGGATTAAGCACCATCTCTGCTTTATCGAAGGAGTAAGTAGGTGGGAAGGGTTTCTTTGGACCAGCCACAGGGACTCTGCCCCAGACTTGGTAAAAGGAGAATAATAATTCTGTGGTTTGTTTGTTTATTTGTTTTATTGCTCTTGTTGGAGTCTATAAAGAAAAAAAGTATTTCATAATTATTACTAGCTCTCAGAGAAGGCCTCTGGGCCTTATGATTTGTTTATTTCTCTTTCCATTTTTCCATTTTTTTAAACAAAGAAGAGAGCCTTGGAAAAGGGCAAAACTTTGCAGGAGTCATACTACAAGATGTAGTAGCTAAAAAGAGTTTCAGCAGCAAATAGGGTGCCTCAGGATTGTGCCTGCCATCCTCCTGCAGAGGAGCAAATGGAGGTACTGCAGTTTACACAGGCTTTTTACTAGGCTTCACCAGGTTGTCTCCCAGCTGTACATAAAGCTTTCTTCCTTTGCATTTTCTCAGGCGAAGGAGTTTTATCAGATTTTCATCTTTTTGGCTGTGCATGCATGGCCTGTACAGACTCCTTTTATTTTGTACTACATCAGATAAGGCTTAAAAGAGCCAGAGAGATCTACTGTGTCACACAAAATGTGTTCCCTCTGTATTCACTTTGCTTTGCTTCACTGCAGACTTTCTCTGAGTAACACATTTCTTCTCTGTATGCAGGTGACAAATTAGTGAGAGGACCATGCCTACCATGATGAAATTAAAAAGAAATATTGAGAACCAAATATTCTGGAGAATTTAAAACCAAAGCAAATTAGCAAAACCTCAGAAATTGAAATCTACCTGAATTTTTGCTTACATGCACCTGGAAAGCATTCTGTGGGATAAGCAGAAGGTTTCACAGGGAAATAACTCACTCTGACAAAAATTTCAAGTAGATTGTTTCTATTTTAGTTGAAATTGGAGATGGGGCAAAACGGGATTTAAAAACAGAAAATTATGCTGAGCATTGGGGCTGAAGGGAGATTCCTTCAGTCTCCTTGTTCAGTCATGTTTTTCGTATGTGTAAAAGACGGATGAGAGCAAAGGGCCGTTGTTCTTTTCTTTGGAATGCATGTACAATTTCAAATAAATAAAGATGCTTAACAAATGGAAAGATTAGTATTTCTGCACATTTTGAATGAGTCATGCATGACAGTACTCTAATTCTTTTTATACAATCCAAGTTCACACAAAGCATGCATTAAACATGAGAAATGCATGGACATTTTTACATATTCAAGACTTTTCAATGGATCATCAAAACCAGAAAATGTTCACAAGCATGTGATCCCCTGGAAATATACTATTATGTTTTTCATAAGAATAAATAATCCAGGTTTTTATCATCATAAGTTTTTCTTTCATGGTGCACTATCTAAATTATTATTTTGGTCTAGATAGAACAGGAAATTGAGCATGTTGGGTAGTTGTTGCTAGAAGAATTGGGTAAACTTATCTCTTTAGTCTTAGACCACATATTCCTTCATTGGTGCATGCTCTTAAACAATTTAATCCCAAAATAATCTTATCAATATAAAAGGTGTCGGAGTTATAATGGCTTGTACTAAGCCTGTTTCTACTGTATGTTCAAATTGTAACAACAGATTATGTAGTGAAGTTTTCTCTATGTCTACCAGGGCATTTATTTGGCTAAAACAATTTTACCTGTGATAATTACATAGAAATTCCAAAAGGCAGTCTGAGACCCTCCTTTGGTTTCTTCTCAGGCTGGATCTCCCAATACTGTAATATCAATATATCCAATTGGTTCCCCAAACCAAGACTTCCAATACTCCCTCTGTCTTTATACCTTAAATAGTTTCCCAGTAAAGTAATATCTGTGCTTCATTTTAATATTTTCCAGCAATGGGTTGAAAAGACTGTGACAGCTGTAGGGCACAGATGTTGATGTTTGAAATGATTTATCTCCCCCTTAGTGCCTCTAGCTAAGTGGTTGACTTTTTATACTGTTTTCACCATGAGTGAATCTTGGTGGGTATTTGGTTAATCCAGGGTTAGCCTTCTTGCAGATGTCGTTTTGTGACTGCTGAAAGAATGCTTTTTAGTATGACTTTTGTGGCCAATATGGTTTAAGGTTGTCTCTCTATGAGTGGAATTTATGTTTAAATTAAGTAAAAACTAGTGATAGGAATGCAGAAATCTTTTTGTCAAGTTTTGCTTGAACTGGACATGGAAAAGCCTGTTTCTGGGACCTGGCTTCTTACATGATAAAATTTCTCAGATTCATGAGCATATTTACTCTCTCAGTTGCACAAACAGGCAAACTCCTAAAAAGAGGTTCACCAGTTCTCTGTAAATATGTCCCATTATGTTCCTGTACCTAATGGCACGTTGTATCTTGAGCTTTGTTAAATCTTTTAATTAAAACATGTTAACAAAGCCTAAGAAAAATAAATGAAACTACTCACAAGGAAATTAAATTGAGAAGCTAAGCTCATTTATAATTATTGTATTTCAATTAGGCTTTACTAGGGCTGGGTGAACGGAGAGATAAAAAGAAACTACTTTGATGTCTGAGTTTCATAAATATTTCTAGTGTCCTGTTTGTGAAGTCTACAATATTAATGATAACAGTTTACAGCGCGCAAGCTTTTTCTTGCCAATTACTATACTGAAGAATTCAGTCACAGTATTACATCAAAACATGTCAAGGCTCTGCCCCTATGTTTTGTAAAGCAGGTTTGCTGCATTGTACTCAGTGAAAGTACGACTCATGCCTCTGATTCACAGATTCAGTAGACTTCAGAGTTACTTTGTCAGAATTTCTGATTCATTCAGATTATAGAATTTTACCAGGTGATTCCTACATCAGGTCCAAATCTCTTAGCTGGATTAGAACATATTTATTAGATAGCAAAAGTGTACCTTATTTCACACTAATATTGATAAAACTTAATCTTCCAGTCTTTTTACTTCTTATCATCTTCTGCTTCTAAATTAAGGAGTCATGAAATATCAGGAATCTTCTAGTGATGTAGATACTTATTGCCAGGAACTTAGTCACCTCTTCACATTCTCCTACCACTATACAATGTTTTTGTTCCAAGCTTTAAAGTGTAGAAGTTCTGAAATCTTCTTTTTTCACAAGTCAGTCTTAATCTTTCACTTTTTCGATTAGTTCATGAATTAAAATGTATTAAATCTGGAAAACCTAATAATGCTAGTCAGCTCATTACACACTATCTTCTGTTTGCAACAGCTATGCTCTCTTAAATTACAATAATTTTTAAAATAATTAGCAACAAATTGTCATAAAAAAGAAGTAGTGCCAGACCTTTTAAAACTATGTTAATTTTTCCAGGCAAAGTTTCTGACTATAAAGATCAAATAAGTTCCAACAATGGTCACTGATTTTCTTTCTGAATTTCGTAAATCTTCTAAGGTAGCTCTTGTTACAAGCATGATTCTTTCTTAAAGCATATGAAAATATCCATTAATTTTCATAGGGCTGACCCTAAATGAGCAAAGTTAATGATGCGCATATGTTCTTACTGGAAACAGATTAGGAGGCTGATAGATACTACTGCACATTTTTCATCATCCTATTATAATCATTCAAAAAAAATTCTTTTGTTTCAAAAAAATCTTTAATTTTATCATCAAGTCATTGATTTCTTTCCCCAGTGAGGAAAAGGCATTGAGTGATTCACTCAAGTTGTTTGGGTGAATTAGTTCTAATGGATTTCTGTATATTTGTTTTGTTAGCTGCTGTCACCACCAGGAAATGAGCTCATCACTTAATCTGGAAACCCAAAAGCAACTTTCAGGCATGCTTCATGTAGGCAAGTGGTTATACAACTCATCTAATCACAATAATCTGGGAAAGAAAACAACGGCATAAAAGTAGATTTTAAAGCTGAGGCCATGGTTAATTTTTTACTTTAAAAAGCCACACCACCAGACCTAAAAGTGTGAATTTATCACTTACCTGCTTTTTCCTATTGCTCTCCATTCCACAGGAATGGAGTGCAATCCCAGCATCATTTTTCAGAAGAAATTGTTAGACAGACATAACACTTGATAAAAATACTACTTGAATGTTTAACAGTGGTTTCTTGGCCTCCATGGCAGCCATGACACTATCCCAGGCTGCTTCTCCCTCCAGCTGTACAAAATAATTGGTTACGTTCAGATAGGCTCTCTGTGTCACAGTAAGTCAAGCATTCACACCAAGTCAACATCACTCAAGGTCTCTTGTCTCCCAGTGTGTTTTGATGTGTTGAAGATAAAACACAGCTCTAGAAGACTATCGAAAAGGTAAGAGCATTTCTGTGAAATGACTGGGAAGTGATTTTTGTGAAATGACTGAAAACTATGATTGTTGTTGGCGTATTGTAAATGCCACATATTCTGTTAATGTGACTTTCTCATACTGCTTTCATGGGTCAAGAGGAAGTTACACAAATGTAAAGCAGCCTTTTTTTGGTTTGTTTTATTTTTACAGCTCCTTTCCAAAAACCCAAATTAGAATCACAAAGTCGAATCATCAGGTTGGTAGAGACCTCCAGAGGTCTCCAGTTCAACTGACTGTCCAAAGCAGGGGCAGCTATGAAATCAGACCAGGTTGCCCAGAGTTTTATCCAGTCTTCTAAACCTCCAAGGAGGGAGACTGCACAGCTCTCAGGGTAACCTCTAGGCAACTTCTTCCAGTGCTTGAATGTCCTCTGTTTGAAAATATGTTGCCTTAAGTCAGAACCCCCCTGTTTCAATTTATGACCATTGTTGTTTGTTCTCCCACCATGCAACTCGGTCAAAAGCCTGGCTCCCTCTCCTTAATAACCTCATTAGGGGCATTAAAAAGCTGCTATTAGGTTACCTCCCAAAGCCCTCTCCTCTGCGAGCTGAACAAACCCTCTTCCCTCAGTCTTTTCACACAGGTCAAGTGCTGCAGAGCCCTAAGCATCTTGGTGGACTTCTGATGAACTTACTCCAGTTTATCAGTAACTTTCTTATGCAGGGAGGACAGATGCATGCTAACAGGTGCCATGGAAAAGGAAATGATCACTTTCCTTGATCTACTGGCTACTAAATCATCAATAGTTCTTGGCGAGGGAAGCAGCCTTGACTTGGATGTTTAGTGATCACAACTATGCTGGTGGAGTACCTTTCATAGCACAGACCTGGTTTGATCAGTGCTACACATATATATGATGCAAATGAACATAAGCTACAGTATGATCTTCTTCATTGTCGGGGGCAGTTCTGGGTATTGGGAATAGCTTTTCAGACCAAAATAAGGATGCTGGTAATGTCTAGGGAACCATTTACCTGGGAGCCTGCCCCTCTGTCCAGCTACTGGTGGAACTCAGGCCCTTGGGACAAAAAAGTGTAGTGGGTGCACTTTGAGGACTGTGTTTCAGGAGTTTAAGAATTACTGTCTTTAGCTGGCTATTAAAACAGTAAATTTCCAGTGGCATTTTAAGTCTCTCTACATAACTGTATTGAAATAGGTGATGACCAATTATACTAGCGGTTTCTGCATCTCAACTGATAAGCAGAAACTCCTTAAACTTGCCAAAACTGATCAGCAATGCCATCAGACTGCTCACTCCAGTTCAGTGTACCAATTGTAACCCCTCCTTTACAAAAGAATTAAAATCACCATGTCCAGAGGGGAGAAAGGGTGTGAGGGAGTAAAGCAGGAGCTGGTGAGTTTTTCCACACATTTCCAGAAACTATGTCAGAATTTCTGATTCATTGTATTTATTGTTCCAATATTCATTTTGCATTAGCATATAATATTTCATTTGTTTTGCAATCAGTTGCAGGAATCAGTGGCACAAGTAATAATGATACATGATGTCATGAAACTGAGAAAAGAATCTGGGGTGTTCAGTTGTGAATGTATTCATTGATGGCCAATAAGTATCTTCTTATACAAGAATAATAGCAAGCATGCCCCCTGTTTAGTTATATCAAGAACGTTGTTCACTGTAACATGTATTTTTTTTAAATTGTATTAAATATAACAATAAATATAACCAATGCCATATTGAACTTTATTTTTTCAAAGTGCAAAGTATATTAAATAATTTCAAAATGTCCTTTTGTTCTACAGGTTTAACTATATCTTTACTCTCACTTTATTTTTTACTTATTTCTTCGGTAAGTGGGATGAGCACTGATCCCTCAAGTGTTTAAATGCCATTTAAGCCACAGCCTCAGCACACAGTTTCTGTTACAGATACACTTACTACAAAAGAATGCGTGAGGAAAGCTCTGCTCAGACCACATGCAGCTGATACAGCATTGCTGTCCACTGGAGAAAAGAAATACAGAGAAGTGCTGGTTTAACATACCAGCCATGAAGCTAGGCCCAGTTTAAATTCCCCCTCCCCCAGGTCACCCTCCTTGTCTTTCTCTCTCTCTCTCCCCCCCCTCCGCTTTGTTAGATTCACACACTCTGCTTTCCCAATTGCTTTAGCCTGAAGCAGTTGACATTTACCCCAGCTAGATAATCGAGGAATAACATTTGCGTTACAGTTTAACATGACCTCTGCCTCTACAGCTCTTTTTAGATTACCTTCCCCCCCAAAAAATGGTTGCTGACACCATAGTGAGGCAGGAGGTGGGAAAAAAAGAAAAGAGAAGCTTATTATTGCAGTGGCACAGTCAATGTCATGAGAAGCTGCTC
This sequence comes from Sagittarius serpentarius, assembly GCA_034782735.1. Lineage (NCBI taxonomy): Eukaryota > Metazoa > Chordata > Aves > Accipitriformes > Sagittariidae > Sagittarius > Sagittarius serpentarius. The sequence goes on along the minus strand of JAVKLA010000047.1, from coordinate 15,061,977 downwards.
TGCCCTTTTCAGTTGTGGGTGAGCAACTATTAAGGAAAAGGTATTAAAAGGAGGAACAACTGTGATGCGAGGGACACACAGGTTAAGCTCAAAGCAAAGGTTAATGGATTGACTGTTACCTGTGTATGAGGCTTAATGTTGGTCTATACACAAGAGAATTGCTTCTAGGTTGTATTTTTTTCATGAAACTAAATTAAACGGCTAATTTATTCCAGCATAAAAGAGTAAGATGCTGTTGTTGTTGCTTCAATACACAAGGACACATTTTCGATTCAAAATGTTTATTGTTTATTTCCAACACAGTGTGCTATAAAGTGATAATGATTGTGAAAGAAAGAGCAGAAAATTATGTATTTGGCTGAAGATACTCACTGAAAACTTAAATGGAAGAATTTTAATATTGGTCAAGGAAACCAGACAAAGTTTAGAGCAATAGTTTAACAGTTATATCACATTTTAAATGCTGAAAGTTTTGTTTAAAAAGAGTGCATCTCAAATAGAAACAAAAAGAGTTAAAATTTCTGAAGAGCAGAAAAAGAGAAAAATTATTCAATATTTCCTCCAGATCTCTCTTTTTCATATTTAAAATTCCTTTCCATATTATTTATAAAATAGATGTTAGATCTCAGTGTCTGTAAATTCCTAGTGGGCAGATCAGCACATAGCTGTGTATAAAAAGTTAACATAAAGTAGGAAAGAAGTTCCTCATTTGTAAATTGCTCAGTCAAGTTAATGTCTATACAGTAAGAGCAGATTACCTCTACTAATTCCAACAGAAAACCAAAACGGGCTGATATATTCAATGTTAGTTTTTTCAGTTATGCCATCCTCAACATGCAAAAATATATGATATTTATAATGTTTGCATTACTGTCACCAATACAGGCAAAATATTATGGAATATAACTATAGCATTGCCTTCTCCCTTTGAGTGAATTTAAGTAAAATCTTCTTGTCCATAGAAGAAACAGTGACAGAAGACAAATGCATTTAAAATGAAAGGAAAACAACTAATATCAGGTTTAGGCCATCTGTGGATTTTGAACTTTGTAGAGGCTGTTTCATCATGATCAATTTCATTATCTAGTCTTTTTCTTAAACGCCACCTTCCACTTGATTAAATCATGTTTTCAGGGAAAAACTAAACACATAATATCAGCATGAAAGCTAGAAGCAGAGCAAGAGGCAAATTGGCCAAATATTCAGAAACCGTCACCTAAAACTTACATCCATTTCTTGCTTGCTTGTAATTTTGGGAGGGAGAATCACCAGAAGAAATACATAACTGAATTCCAAATCATAACTACTGGATTACCAAGAGTAATCAGCAATATGTTAGTATATTGGAATATCAGCTTTCAAACAAATGACATTTTAAAAATGGCTTATTAACACCTTCCTTAAAATATGACCTGTCATTCTGCTTCCTTGCCAAAGTTGAATCATTCCCTGCCATTCATTTTTGGGTATTTTGCCTGATTTTATTTTAAATTTCTCAGGTGACTTCCAGCTTTTCTCATGGGACACTATTCTGAAGCTTAATATATTCTACCATCCAGAATTTCTTTCCCAATACACATTCTTATACCTTATTATTTCAAATGATTTTTCAGCACAAAGACTGGGTTATACCCTCACACATTTATACCAGCTGCAGCCAGTAAGATTGTGTTATGAGCAATTGCTCCCACCAGAAGACTTTAATCCTTATTTATACCCCACGAGTCTTAATTGTCACTTCCTCAGACTATTTCTTATTATTTATAAACATATTTATTTCTTAAATATTTGCTTATTAAGCACAGAAAACTACCATATATTCTCAGATAATACTCACAGTGAAATTAATGACCAAACTCTTCTTTTTTTAATTCAACTCCATGGCATTTGACCCAGACAAAGATTGTTGGATGAGACTCAAATAATGCAATATAAAAACTATGTAATTATTTCCCTACTGTAAGAGGATAATATGATACAGTTAATAAAAAATGAATGCCTCAATGTTCCAAATTTTTTTGTATTTTTGGAACTTGTTTATGCAATCTGTGACTCTTCCAGTGGCCTTCAGGAGTCCAGTGAAGGGGATTTTTCCAAATGGATCTTTTGGTCACAGAGCAGCACAGTTTTGGATGCTCCAAACATCAAATGAAATTTTGAAGATAACACAGGATTTCTGAAAAGCAGCACTTCATATGGGCACACAGCCTGCCTGATGATGCTGTTGTCAGCACCAGGCATGATGGGGATATTTCTATACAGGTAAGATACGTGGTTGACGGGTCATTCCCAATACTGTCTCCACCCAGCAGATGCAATTCCTTCCCTCCACAAAGGAACAGAGCATGAGAAGAAGGGGAGACTGCTCTGTATTTATGACCAAGTGCAAACAGTGGTCTTCGACTGATGTGAACAGATGCACTAATGACCAGGCTTGCATTTTTGAAGGGTACTACTAGATGACTTTGCATTCAGCTCTTTTCTAAAGCGTGACATCAGCCAGACTAATGTTAAAAGTTAAGCAGGGGAAGAGGAACAAAAGTCTTAACTGATGCACCAGAAGATCCCCTGTCTGAAAAAGATTTAACAAAATTGTGCTTTTAGCTGCTAGGAAGCCTCCAAATGCTGAAGACTGTTACATGGACTTCTCTGTAGCCCTGCTGCTCCAGGGTACAGGGGAATGGCTGGAATCAAGCAAAAATGACCAGTGGACTGTGGCACGAAAGCTAAAGGGCAAAGCTGCAGGTCTACATGCTCCTGGCTCAGCTCTGACTGGGCCAAGATAGGATGGCCGGGGGAGGAGACTTCCAAGTCTGGTTCTTCGCAAGTCCTCCTCCTCCACATTCACCCCTACCTCCTCCTGCTTCTTGTCCTGCCTCTCCTCTCTTTTCTCCTCTGTCTCCTCTGCCTCCTTCCTCTCACCTCACCCAAACCACTCTCTCACCGACCAATGTCCCTTACCCTGCCCCAGCCCCTCGGTGCCACCCCTCCGTCTCGACCCATCTCCCCACAACCCACATGGTGCCAAAGAGAAGCAGAGGCAGTCGGAGGCCTCTCCCAGCCACCTCTGCCTGCAGCGTCGGTCCTGGATCCAAAATGTCCCCAGAAGGGCTATGAGCAGGGAGGAGAGGAAAGACCAATTACTTTTAAACACTCTGTTTTCCAGAGCGTTTCTTTGGTGTGTTTATGAGATAAAATTAATGACTGCAATTCCCACAGAGAACAACTACAGATGCCATTTCTATGCACACAGACAAATTGCACCCATCCCGCAAAACCCAAGAATGTTATGTAGTTCCGAGATGGTCTATAGCACTTTATGTGTAGCACAGCTGTGCCTATAAACCGTGACAGAGTACAGTACCCCAAAAGCAGGCTCCAAAAAACACTGAGCCAGTCGATGCTATGGCAAGCATGACCCTGCACAAGGATGCCCCTCCAGTCACTTCTGACATAGGTGCAGGAGCGATGGTTGGTCTCTGGGGAATCTGGACCATGACGTGGCTTGCAATTCCCAGAGATCAAAGGTAGAGAAAACCTGGTGGGAAACTACAGGCAGCTCTTCCATGTTCCCGCGCCAGCAAAACCACCTTGTTGCTCCCTTGTGGGATTTGTTGGAAGATGGATGGGGTGGTGGGGTGGGGAGGGCTGGGTGGAAGTGAGGCGAGCTCAGTGAGATGACAGTGTTAGTGATACCTCGTGGTTCATCTTCTGCAGGGGTAGTGCTGTGTGTCCAGAGCTCAGCAGCAAAGAGGGCACTGAACAGCGCTAAGCAATGATTAGAAAACTTTACTCTAGGCTTACTGTCAGAAGATGATTATACTCAAACCATTTCGTTAAACACTCCTTGTGTTACGTCTCTAACAGGATAAGCTCTGCTGCACTTCACAGCAGTAATACCACGCCAAACTTTGTAGTGCTTAGAAGAACCAAGTCCCATGATAACACAGAGATTCTAGAAAGGTTTGTGTTAAAGGTGCGAGATCCGGCCTTCCCGCCGTTATCGGGGTAACCCTGGGAGTCGAAGTCCGTGCATGGGCAACGTATAAGGATGAATGGCAGGTTAAACACCCTGCCCTCACTTCACGTATGTCGAATATGGATGCTTACCTGCAGAGAACTGCCTCCTCTAAATCTTCTCAGGCATCCTGCCTGCACAGGAACGCCTTGCATTACCATATCCTGAGCAGGTGCCTAAACTGTAAGAACAGTAAAGTTTTAAATACTAAAAGAATATAAAAGAATGCATAAGCTATTAAACATTTTAAATTACATTTGCTTATAAGTTGCTTCATTCACTTAACACTTCTTTTCATCTTTACACTTACTTTATTTATTTGTGAGCACAAATAATTTAAAAATTATAAATGGGGAAAAAGACTGAGCTAGCTGCTAAGAAACCAAAAGGAAAATATACTGGGAAATTTGCTATTTAGCTGACCGATATTTGTATTTGAATTGCTGCCACACAGAATGATGATGAAAATAATCTTTTTTCCCTTCTGTGTGCAGGTGAATATTGTAATGGTTGGTTTAGGCTTTAGTTTAACAGCACATGGAGTCTGTATCTTTCAGCTGGATACATTTATTTCAAGGTACTTAGAAGCTGACTTTTATGAGATTATTTAGGCAGTGATTATTTTTGTTGAGAAATGTGTCCTTTATCCCTCTCATTCATCCACTGCTAAGATATTTCTGTTTGTCAGAATGCCTCCATTTCTGATAAATGACTGAAGACTGACTGCTACACTTTATTAAAAAGTAATAACAATTTTTGTACGCACCCTTCACATTGTAAGGGGGGGACCATGAATCAAAGGACACTGCCTGTCTGGGCCTGATAAATGCATCGTTTACCAGCTGAGGAGTTATTTAGGACTGGCTATTAATTTAAATCACATTTATCTTCCCTGAATGGGGGGAGGTTGCTGTGATAGTACTGCGAATGACCAATAGTGCAGCTAAGTGCACATTATTTATTACTACCGCCTGCAAAGCACTGCACAATATGTTAAAAAAAAACAGTGCCAATTACCATGGTTAATCTAGTCAGGGCAGTAACAAATTTCTTCCTAACACAAGCCAATTTCTACACTTGTACTTTTTACTCTCTAGAAAGTCAGTGTTTGCTCAAAATTCCTGATCATTAAAAACAGCTTATTTATCCTCTCCTAAAACATGATAGGCAATACTAGCACTCTTAAGTCTTTTCTTCATTGTGGAAAAAAAAAACACCTTCTTTAGACATTTAAGATTAGAAATTTCTTCAGTGCAGTAAAATTGTGTAAACCATGTTTTCTAGGAGATTTTTCAAGTTTTGTTCTGAGGCATCTGAGCAAAGAGGAGCTTTGCTGAGGCTTAGGGAACAGTTATGCAGAGCTGCTCTGGGCCACTGCCATCTAACCTTTTCAGGAAATTTCACACATAGAATTAACGTAATTCTGATGAAAACCATCATACATAGAGCTTTTTAAAACCCAGTGTATGAAGTCAGCCTACTGCATGTGCTTATGAGATACAGTCATCTATCCCTTGTTGCTATGGGCTAAGGTAGTGGTTGTCAAGGCAGGTGCCTCTGAAATTTATAAGTGTAACTAAAAATAAATGGTTTTTGAAGAACAGCTACTGATTGCACTAAGTGCATTTGCAGTGGTGGATGGTCACACCCTGAGAACTTACTGATGATGAGAAGTTCCTGAGATGGACAATGTGGTCTCCATTGCAGCTCACATCCCAAGTAACCGAGAGAGCACAGGGGCACCATAAGGCAGACACGGACACATGGAGAAAAGAAGGAACTGCAGGCACTGAAACCTCATTTCTCCTCCTCCTTGCCTGCAGGAGAATATCAATGACAAAGATAAGAATAAAACATTACTTTATTTATCTGCAATCATTTACATTCACACTCACTACTCTTGTTCCACACCTATGACAACCCTAGAGTCCCTCCTGGCATTCAGCAGGAATGTTGTTTTTTCTTAATGCTGGCTGGTCATTCATCTCCAACAAACAAAACCTATTTTTTTCCGCTGGTTACGGAAATCTTAGTAATAAGCATGTTTCTGTGGAATTGCACTCAACAGGCAGCAGTGATTGGTAGTTGCTACATCTACAGAGTTGTAGCTGTACCTCATACTCTAACAAGTTTAACGCTACTGTTGCCTTGCATGTCAACAATCCTGTAACTGGAAGAACAGCTAAGTAATGATTACCAATGTCTAATACCATCCACTGTTATATATGAGTAATGCTGTTCTTCCATGCTTGTTGCATCAACTCCCAGTAGCAATTAAGCCTTCATCATTAAAAGAAAAGAAAAAATACTGAACACCATGTTTGGAGAAAGTGTTGGGTGTTCCATCCCTTTAGCCTGAGAAATAAGCAGGATATTTTTATGCAATTAATCCTAAAATAAATGAACAGAAATGTATATAAAAATATACAGACACTTTACAAGAGAGGATTCATTCTAGCAAAGTGTTGTAAATACCTGGAAGTCTGAAGCATTTGAATTAGACATAAGACCATTATGAATTTTTTTAAACAGTGACAGCAATTAGCTAAATGAATAACTAACCAGAGGTCATACTGATTTTTCTATCAAGAGAATATTTTAAGGCAAGATGGTGTTTAGTTTTTTTCCCTTGAGGTATATCTGATGGTCTTATTCAGCCATATAACAGGAACTAGTCCAGGACATTTTATTAAAAAGAAGATTTTCTTAATTGTCTACTCACTCTTAAAAGTCTACAAAACTCTGGGAATCTGCTTTTCTTACTGGTATAAACCTCCTGTCTATAGCTCTGAGGATTTGTGGCATACCTTTGGAATCTAGGGCTGGAAGGGAATGTGGGGACTAAGTCCAATTCCATGCTCTTGCAAGCAACCATATCATACAATCTTTTTACACTTATCAAACTCCACCTTAAAAGCAATTAGTTTTTTGCTCCTCATCCTCTACACCCTTACTGTGCTTGGGAAACTCTTCCAGGGAATGATTTCTGTGCTAGATAAGATCCTTTTTTCTAATTTCCAGCATAAATGTACTTCCCTATTTCTTTTCATGCCAAAACTGGCATTCAGCTTAAATTATTCCCCTCTCTCCCTTGTGTTTATCTTTCTATCTATTTATAGACAACAATCAAATCTCATTTAGGCTCTGGTTTGTTAAGCTAAACATGCCAAACTACTTTGGTGTCTTTTTGATATTCATGTACCACATCATCTTACTAGTGCTTCTCTATGTAGTTTCAAGTAACAGTTCATCTTTCTTTTAATATGTACATGGTCCTCAAGATTGGGTTTTATTAGGCTGTTGCATGGCACTAGTAATGCTTTCCTATCCTTTCTGGAAATATCTCCATACTGTGCCTCAGAAACACATTTGCCTTTTTTCACAGCTACAGCATATTGGCAGCTCAAGGTTATACTGTGATCAACTAGAGAGTTTAGGTCACTCTCCTCTTGGTGATTTCTGACAGATGAGCTCTCAGCTTATAGCAGAGTATTTGTGTTATTAGTCCCTGAGTGACTGACCTTGTACTTTGTGCTATTGAATTTCATCTTACTTCTATTCCTGTCGATCTCAAGGCTATCTGATTCTTTCATTGCGATATCCTGATCCTCCTCCATACTGATGGTGCGCCCTGGCACTGATGTTATAAATACTTCTGTGCACTAGTAAGTTCCCCAATAAAAATACAGCCACTGCCTTACTGAGATGTCTCAAAACTGGACCAGGAGAAACTACCGCCATACTCCAGACTGATAGTCCCCTTTTTATACACTCTAGTCACCACTTTCTTCAGGCAGCCTTTTACCCACATTATATATCTCCTCTGACAATCTTCACCTTCTCCAGCTTTACCAGTTTTACTGGTCTTCTTATTTGCACCATGGTTTTGATGTTTGATATCTGAATATCTTCCATTTATATGATGCTAGGGATTGAAGGGCAGATCCTTGTATTCTTTTGTAGCTGTTCCTTGACACCTGATTTCCAAATCACTGTCTTACGAAAGTACCTCAGATAGCTCTTTCTAAGAATATGGATCTGGACCTTTATGAAACTGTGCTGGGAGGAGAGAACAGGAATGGGACAGACTGCCTGGTGGGACTGCAGCTTTGTATCATCTGGCACTGTAGTGAGGTTGAACAGAAGTCCATGACTCAAATATGTGGCAGAAAAGAGTGCACTGCTTTCAAATTTTAATCTATCAGGTATACCAATATGCCAATCTCCTGTCAAGAGCATGGAATAGAATGAATATTTTTAGGTCAAAAGCTGTTATCATTTCATACAGTTTTTCATAACCCAGAGTTGTACAGAGTGAGTAGTCAGGGCAGGAAGATTTGCCCTGAAGAGTTTGCATGTCAGTCATTTGTAGTGCAAGGAATGGGTCATATCCACGTTGGGTCACATTTTACTTCACTTACTACAAATTCCCCAACCTAATACTTAAGCTGTGTTATACTAAAAATATTTTTGATCATGTTTGTGCCATGTTATGACTCTAAGCATTTTCTTTCCTACATAGACTATAGAAAAATCCTTGACCCGGTTAATCCTCAGGCTCTGGTCTTTCTCTGAGTAAAAGATACACAGACACCTCTGGAGCTAAACACAGAAGATCACACTACTTGTTCTATTGCTTCAATTCTTTCCTTTTTACCAAGAAACATTTGTAGGAGCTCAGTCTGTGTTACTTCCTCTGCTTACGCTGCAGATATTCAAAAGACAGTCAGTCCTAATTATCCCATCCCCCTTCACACATCCCCACACCCAATTAATAATGTTCAGTGATGTATGAAGCTGAGTTTACATTAATGTAATTTTTTAATACATTAAAGTGGTGCATGTCTCAGGCATTTTATAAATAAATGTCACTAATTTATAAATACTTGTGCTACCCTGGGGAGCACAGACTGTGAAGGGGAAAGGGCAACAGGGGTGCAATCCTCTCTCTTCCCACTCCCATTTGTAGCTCCTGGGGATGCTCAAAGAGATTAAAACTTGCTCTTGCCAAATCCCAGGACACGCAGCTATTACTTACCGTGCAGAGTGTAATGCAGTCTAGGCTGAGAAAAGAGCAGCTCTGGAACTTACTCTGTGCTGCCACTGTTAGAAAAATTGAGGGTTTCCTCTAGAAAAGGAAAGCAAAAAGGTTCAGGTACATCAGAATCAAAATTTCTCTGTCAAGCCATATTTCTGATGCCTTTGCAAAGCCTGGAGCTCTGTAATACAGACAATAAATATGTGTTTCTGCATGTGGGGAGCTGCAGGACAGAAAGGTTTTAAATTCAGAGTCACAGTTACCAGATCAATGAAATGAAGATTATCTGTCACTTAAATCACAGTTAATTGGAGGTAATGCAGGAATTTAATTCCACATTGCAACTTTGGGGCAAGGGGGTACAATAGTACAGAAATGCTTAAAAAAAGAAATTATCCCCAGATGAAATTTCAAAAGTAGCCACTGATGTTGTCTGGCTTGGTCTTGAGCCTTACTTGTGTATGTACGGGGAAAGTCAACAAGATGCAGCACTAGGCAAATGTTCTTTGGAACTTCATCTGTTTTGTGGTCATTGCCACTAAATTTCTAAGAATTGTGATGCCTTTTTATTTCTTTTATTATTGTAGGACTATACATTTCTGAACCAGGAAATTATCATGTATTTGTGCAGTGTCTAGCATGTGTGTATAACAATAGCCAGGACCTAAGAAAATGATATGACACAAAAAATGAAATATTTTTAAAATGTAATACACTAAAGTGCAAAGAGAAAGAAAGTTACGATTGTGCCCTCAGATATTTGTGTAAACATTGAATATTCATCTATGGTAGAGACAACAGATTTTTTAGCCTTTTTACAAAATGAGCCAAAAGATTAAATTCATCGGTTTTGCTGTCTATAGCTGACCTCTCCCATCTTTGTTTTTTCACAAGTAAAAGAGAGCCTTTTCTTTTTAATTCAAGCTCAAGGTGAAGATACTATACAGGTAATTGCATGAAAATTTGAGTAGTTTTGGGTCTAGTCAGTGTCTACAGCCCTTTTCTCCTGCTGCGTTTTCTGTGAGATGGTCTCAGAGTATGCAGCTGCATTGTTCTTTTTGGGCTATGTTTGCAGACTATTTCTAGCCCACATCAATGCAATCCAAATAATCCTCAGAAGTTGCTTCATTATTTATTAGAAAAAGCAATCTGGCATGCGGTGTGTTATCGACAGCTGAAATCCAATACTCAAAGGTCACCAAAACAAATACCAGAAAGAAAAGGTGTTAAGGCAAATAAAAATACACCTTTTTAATTTTGACTGAATTGATTAAATAACAATTGAGTGGTGTCACAGGTCATAAGGCTTTGAGACATAAGGTCAGCTTAATAGAAAAGAGCCTGGGGCCATGTCACAGGGTATGCTCTGAGGCCTAGCACCGAGGCCACATCATTGTGCTCGCTCCTGCCCTTACCCCATGTAGTCTGAAATGAAGAAATGCCTAAACAGAATAGGGAACAGTCTAAATAGACTAGTGCTTATCGCTGAGGGCTACCCCCTGAGTCAATGCTGTTTAGAACTGATTGCTTTATTTGAAGTGAGAGTACTGGACATCTCTCAGTAAACATTTTATAAAATTCAGCAGGCCAAGGGAAAAAAAAAAAAACAAAAAACAAACCCAAACCGACAAAAAAACTTTCTGCACCAGTAGTACCCTATAATATATGTACATCTCATTACAGTCGCACAGTTCAGCCCAGATATTTCAGGACTGACATGAAATGAGTGAAGTAGAAAGTGAAACACTCAAATATACTGAAATCAAAAGATATTTCTGTGGTATTTTGAGAAGGAAGAACTTACGGTGGCTCATACACAGTAATACATTCACACTGACATTAATTAATGCTACACCATTTGTGTAGTAGTGCTGGGGGTTTTGTATGCTAAATTGTTTTGATCCTAAAAATCAAAAAGCCCGGGGAATCTACTGCCAGAGAAATGCATACCTTCAGATGCTGTGACTGATCGTTTTAAAAAGACTTGATAATTTTACATTTAATAATACAAATGAAAAATCTTGGTCTCTGCCTAGTTCAGCCAGCTACTTAAACCTGTGCCCCATCAGAGCAACATGAGAAACTAACTACACTGACTTCAGCAGGATAACTGGAACACATATGCAACTACTGTATTCAGAAGTCTGCTCCTAGAAACCCCAGCACATAGGAAATTCAGTATAAGAAAGTAAAAAGATATCCAGATTATTTAATGCTTCCATGACTGTCTGCTGGCTCCAGCGGAGACTAAGGCATATCTCCCTATTCTGTGGCTGTCTCTTCTTCTAGCACTCGTCTCCAACTTTCTCTATGTTATTCCCACTTTGGACTGGTAAGGTAAACAGCTGCCACTGAAGTGTGTAACAAAAGTTCTCTACTGAAGAGAACTGATCTGGAAAGAGATTGTCTTTTTCTTGCATGGACAGGTATAGTCTATTTTTTTTCACTGATGCTCCAGCGTCCATTTGAAAATCAGCTCCTGCAATTCCCTGTTAGTTCCCAGACTTCCCATGACAATGGTGTTGTTAAATTTTGCTCTAGTTTTTGGCCTGATCATGCTCCCACTTAATGAATGGCTAAAATTCTGCTGATTCTCAGGACAGTGATTCTGATTTTCATGTATTATTTAAATTATAATTTTGCAGACTAGCACACTGACTCACTACATAACTCGAGTTGGGAAGTTCTAGAGTCTACCTACCCTTCATTTTTCAAAATAGCTCATTACCTATGAAGCATGTAAGATGATGCACAAAAAAATGATATTTTAATCTAGTTATACAACTATGAATAAATTATAATTTTCAAAAGTATTTAAGGAAGTAAAGCATAGGATCAATTAGATGACAACAATCAATGTCTCATATGACGTCATGGTGGAAAGAATGTTTTTTACCGCTGAGAATCTCACACTCCTTTTAATGTATATTCTACATAATGACAAGTTATTACAGCCATTTTAACTGTTTGGAGCTGGAAAAAAATAGCTTTTGTTTTAAGATTGCCAGTTTATCTGTTTTCTGTACTTCTTGTCCTGGAAGAGTTTGTTTCCTTTTCGGTCAGTTTATTTTAAGAAAAGACCCATGACTTCAAAAGATAATGCTTTAAAATGTAATTATATAAACAGTGAATTTCAGGACCTACTCTGTCTACAAACATCAAAAGCAAGGATTTAAATTAACAAACATCTTTATCAACAGTGATAAAGCCTATAAATCACTCAATGATACAGAATATGTTTAGTACTCTTGGGAAAGGAGTCTGAACAGTATCAGTTATAGAGACTGTAGAAATAGAAAGATTCATTTTCCTAAAAGGGCCTCCTATTGTGCGCACAGAAACATCTGAGCATGCCATTTTCAAGTACCTGGACACAGACAGAATAAATTCTAGGACTTATACTTGCAGGAAATAAAATGTTATTTATCAAAAGTCATTTGGAGAAATTGTTTCCTTCTGTGGAAATTACTTCTCAGTTCTGTATACTCTTGTCCCGTAGCTAGTGCTGTGGCTTGTGTACGCACAGAAGAAGGTTGGACTGCAGCCTTTTAAAAAAATCTTTCAGACTGATGACATATTATCTACTACGGTGGGTGGAAAATGGCAATGGAAAAAGAGATGTATGTTAATGTGCGGAGACAAGTACTTGATGGCTGGAATATTCTTTCCTGTGCACCTTGGACATGGTCCTCTCGGGCAGCTGCAGTGCTCTGAGGCAAGGCAGGACTCTCCTGTTCACTAAACCCCATAGCCAGGGAAGAGGCAAGGAGGAACTGTGAAGAAGTGCTGGCTCAGGAACAGCCTGAAGGTCTCTGATCATTCACACAATAGGGCTAATGTAAGCAACAGCAGTTCCCAATAATGCTGGATTTTCAATGTGCTGGTACTTTGCAGGTTTGTATAATGATCTTCTCATCTTCATAACTCATAGCAGGACTTTTGTTGGAAATCTAGACAGAGAAACAGACAACCTAATGGCTGACCTAATATCTATACTTTCAAATCTTTCTCTGTTGGAGAACTGGAACACTTGAACACAAAGGCTATGCACTGCGTGCCCTATGCCTCACCTTTACTTTCCAGGCTGGAAAGCACTGCTCTAAGCAGATTATAACACTTGAAGTTTTTCTGGATTCAGGCAGAACATTTATTTTCTGATCTGCTTTCTCCCTCTGATAGCAGTCTCAGTCCCTTGTGAAGAATGGGGAGATGCAAGTGTTGTAGATCATTCATGACAATCCTGCAACACTTCTTGTGTGCCAGCAGTCTTGGATTAGGTTATTGTATTAAATGCCTGAATTTTAAAGGATTTGAGCACCTAATAGTTTAGGTTTACTGTAAGGGTGGGTAACAGGTTCTTTTACTTCTGGCATTGACCTGTTTGTTTAGGCATCTGATATTAAGGGTTTTAAGTGTTTTTGGTAGATTGAGATGATCAGCTTCAAAGAAATGGTCGTGACTACAACGTGTCTCCATTAGGCATCTTTGAAAGTATTGGCTTAAATCAGGACTCATGAACTGAACTTCAGTCTCCTTGGTTTGCTTATTCACATTTATTAACTGCACTGTTTAACCTCTTACCTATTCCTTAGTAACGTATTCCAAATTACACCTTTTATCTGATTTTGCATTAGGCTAGAAAGTCTGTCTAATGGTAAGCATTTATGCTGAAATACTGGCATAAATATTCTTAACTTTGCCCTTTCTGGGTCATATCCCCCATTCCTATTTTAAAATCTATATTAGTTCATGTTCTTACTTGTATCTTATCTGGCATTCTTCAATTCTACTTCATAGATTAAATAAAATTGGGTAAATTCTCTGAGGTTTCATTCAGTCTTTTCTTCTCAGCAAATTAATCCAGGACACAATGTCCTGCGAGTGGATAGAGGGTTAATCAGTGTTTGCATAACCTTTTCCTGAACTTTCCTAAGTTTTCCAATTAACTGAGGTGACTGAAAAAAACCACGCATTTTGTGGTGTACAGTGTTTCCTTTCCCTGTTAGCAAAGTCGCTTTAAGCAGCCATGCATATTTCTAAAGACTCTAACTAAAATGTGAAATTTTAAATCATTGCTCACCCTATGAGAAACACCAGCTGAGACGGATTTCAGTGATAACTTACCTGGCTGCTCACAATTCCCCTTCCTATTAGTTTGTGAGCAGTAAAAAGAAGCAAATTTCTTCTCCATAGACGAGAAAGCCTTGTTATGCAGAAGCATTTTATAAAAGCTCTCTTTCTACTTTCTCTGCCTTGATGGATGATGCCATACAGCCTGAGAAGCTGTCATTATAGGAGATGCAGGGCATGTGTGCAGCCCTCTGTTGAACTGTACCAGTGAAAAGCCTACATACTGCAGATACATAGCTGGCCCAACACCCGCAGGCTAGGCAGTGTGAAAGTGGAAGCTGTGGTGGAACGGTCCAGAAGCACAGTCTACCTGAATGGGTACACTGAGAAAAATATATCAGTTAGGGAAAGGTGTAGCTGCCCTGGATTGAACTGGTGGTTTAGCCCATCTCCTCAATACTTGAAGAAGAAAGGTGAAAATTGACTGATATCTGCAAGGTAGAGAAGAAGGCGATACTTAAGGGCTGCCAGATTACTCTCAAAATCTGTGAGGAAAACAGGTCTGTCATACTTAAGAGCAATCCACTTTATCCAAAATCCTCTAATTCCAAACCCGTGTCATTAAGCATTCCAAGTTTGACTACTGGGGAAATGAACCAGCCCTCCAGGAATGATGGCTGAAAACCATCTTTATCACAGAGAAGTATGTGAAAGGTACAAAATGGGGCCTACAAATTTCAGTGCCTTGGATTCCTATTACCATATAAGTAAAATAATAATCCCATAAAAATTAAACAAGCATCCAAAAAATGCCAGTAAAGTTTTGGCAGTGATAGAGATTCCCTCATTTGTCTCTAGCACCATTCATTTTCTCACATAGCTGCTGTGATGCTGTGTTATTTCTTGTCTGTGTTCTTTGACTTAATGCTTTGACTTTCTTGTATTTGAAAATAATAAACTAAAGCCTAAATGAAATTAAGAAACACGACATAGTTCAGGGTTTGGATAGCTTTAGCTACACCTGGTAACACGCTCAGCTAGCTGTCTCCTGCAGAAATGGTACTGGTTTCTTCTTGCTTCAAGTTTGTTACTAATTATGAGGAAACTTCTGACTTCCCCAGTCACGAATTTAACAGTGTTTCATTGTGTTGCAAACTGCCAAAGTGTGCTAAGTAACTGAGAGGCCCATCTAGGTAAGTTTGTAACATGAATAATTAGAGACATTCCTATCCTCATACACATTCACAAAATTAAAAAAAAAAAAAAAAAAAAAAAAGAAAGAAAAAAGTCCTCTCTCTAACAGGCCTAGCGGAAAGCTAGAACGTGTTTGAATAAAATATTCACTGTGACTCCTTTATTTGACAAAAATTCCCAGACCATGACTTCCTTTCGTAGTTCAAATGTCAAGCATCCCTTCCACTGTGGTCAGGGTGGCATGCAGGAACAGAGGGAGACCCTAAACAGAAGTCTTTAATGATGACAGGCCTGGTTAACTCAATGACCCACAGCATCTTTTGTCTCCCTTTCTCCCCATGTTGGCTCCTGCTGATTCAGATGGGGAAAGCCAACTAGCAGAGCAGTTGCTCATGCATAGTCTAGGGAAAATGCTTTCTTCACCCTTGTGCATAGAGTGCAAAAGGCCCTTCAATTTCCTCTGCACTGTTTTTCGTTTTTTGTCTTTTTCTCTGATTGACTAGCTTTATATTGATTGAAAAGTCATTTCCTTTGCCCAGTCTTCTGAAAAACAAAATAAATGTTTTCTGTGACCCTAACTCTTAGATTTTTCTTTCCATAGAGCTAAAGAAAAAGTTTCCTGTCAATT
>JAVKLA010000047.1:15032673-15046019 GCA_034782735.1 Sagittarius serpentarius | reverse complement strand
AAAAATTATATTGTTGTTTTGTAGTACCTTTTTTCTCCCTATGTGTCAAAAGGGAGCAAATGATGTATTAAAAGCCTAAAAGCTGAAATAAAGATTAGGTGTAAAGTGCTATTGATCCTTTTACAAAAAGAAGCTAAGACAGATTCCACTCCGCTGTCAGGTTACATTTTCAGTAAGTTACCCAGATGCAAGATTTGAAACTTCTGCAAAGGAGTCTTTAAAGTGTTGTTGAAAGTATCAAATAAGATTAGACCAGACAGTAAAAACAACCATTAAAAAATGTCAGTGGTGCAGCTGAGGTACTGTCAGACTACATTGTCCCCCTATTTAACGTAGCCCAATGCCTGAATGTTTAAGATGCCATTTGAAGATCCAGAACTTTAAAAACATCACTTACTACATACTCTGTGTGCACACTTTACAGATATATATATACACATATATGTGTATCTCCACATCCAGAATATACAAGGTCTTAGGCACATGATGTAGTTTTCATCGGACGGAGTAGAAGAACGTTCCAGTTTTCGGTTCCCTAACTTGCAATTTGTCCAAAGAACAGTCTAAACATTTTGGAGATTATTACAAGTTCTAATGAGAGAACAAACCATTATTGCAAGTCAGCTCAGTAGATCTTCTTCCAATTACTCTATCTTCTTGTTTCTGACAAACCTTTCTGCCATTCCTTTGCTCCAACCAGGAAGATGGACAGCAGCTGAAAAATTATGTGACTTCTTAGCAGAGAGTATATGGTCAAATGCCATCCTTCTCTGTACTGCTTTGATGTACCAAAGTTTATTAGAAACCAGCTACTCAAGGCGTTTACATTACTTTCTGCATCAACTGATAACCAAGTTTAGCAACTGAGTGTACAAAGTGCAGACAAGATCCACTATAAAACTTTTGATTGTTATTTGCACAAGCTGGAAACACAAGTGACAGATAAATCTAAAGAAAGGTTAGCCAGGTGCTGATTAAGTAAATATAAATTAAAAAGAATTCCACAAAGCTAAGGCACTGCAATGAATTTTCTGATGTTCAGTAGGACATCTTTAGAAAATATCTAGATAATAATTTTGGAAAAAAAATAAAAAAGCAAATAGAAGCAAATGCCAAGTGAAAGCAGATGATGAACCTTCATTGTAATCTAGCATGTGGAAATACACTGATGATGGAGAAGGTAGACTCTACTACTCAAGAAACACTAAGAGTAAGCGATTTTTGTAGAGAAATGGAGCAAAACTTTTGAAATCATGAAACACTCGTGACAGGGGCATTAGTTCAACAGAAGGGGTCAAGCCTAAGGATGACAGATTTTTGGGGGTGAACTGCTTTAAGCTAATACCAGAAGAGGCAGAGAAACTTAGAGATGACATTTAAATTCAAAGTTATTGGAATGTAAAAGGAATTTCTAAGTGGACTGTATACTTATATTAGAAACCTGAGGAATAGAAAATACTAGTTTTTATTTTAAAAGCTATTCTGTGTTTGAAACTAGTGAACCCTGGCTTCACACAGATTTGTGTCTAATGTTCCTATTCCCTTTCTATTTGGAACCATTGTCCTTATGTGCTCTCTTGTAACACAATGCACCCAGGTCATTAAGAGCCACCCATAGTGTACCCTAAATAAACATATGATACTTTCAGATTGTCCCACATCTCCTAGCTACTTTTTGGCTTCTGGCTAACCAAAAGGCAGAGCTCTGTCTTTAGCAAACTCTTGGACTAACTCTGTCTAGTTCAGAGCTCTTCTGTATTTGTAACATAGCTGAAAAAGATATGCCTGGTCCAGACTGAGGATTCAGAGATCCAGCTGCAACAGAAGTAAAAGCCAGCAGCTTGGATAAGAGCTTCATAGGGTTGACTGAAGAATACTCTTTCCTTGTTTAGGGTAACCTTAAAAGGCGAACAGGAGCAGAACCAATGCTGTGACAATGTTCTAAAGGGGTGAAAATAGCTCAAATAATTACAGACAAGAGGGCCTGACACAATGCCTTGGAAGAAATATTAGAACAGCTGACGTGCAATGTCATCCATAAAATTTTCAAGGATAGGAATTCAATTTATTCTAATGAAAATGAACTTGAAATGCCTCCATTAGGCAGTCCTGTGGTGCAAAAGGAGCAGATCTTTCAAGTAAACAGCTGGAGTCAGGATCGAAAATCCACACTGTATGCATTTTAAGCTCTAACTTTGGCCTAGTTCTAGTTCAATTTAATGGAATAAATGCCTTTTACCAGCTGGAAAATACTAGGTAAGCTCCTGCACTGTGTTTCCCAGTCTAATTTCAGTGAAAAGAAATCTAGTTCATGTACTTTAAGACTGCTCCATAATGCAAATTGGAGCATTGCAGGTTAGAATGATTAAGAGATTTATTTATTATGAATTAATAAATCATGAACAAATCAATTCAGCTAGATCATATCTGCAATGATGTATCATTTAGTGGTTGCTTACAGCAAAGCCTTTAGCCATTGCTCGATTGTACTCTATAATCAGTGGAGGAGACAGAGCAAGAGAATCGGCTGGAGCTTGGTTTTCACTTTGGGATGAGTTGGCAGCTTGCCTACTTTGCTTGTAGAACTCTCAGACTATTTTGCCTGGCAGCTGATAATCCTCCCAAGCATCCAACAACAAAATCCTGCACTGTATTCTCCTGTCTGAGACTTTTCTTCTTCCAAATTGATTTAGATCATGTGACACCAACCTTCAGGTACAGGCTATGAAGTGAAACCAGCCAGACATACATCATGGCAAAACATATTTAATGGGTAATCAAGAGATGAAAAGGAGAAAAATCAGTGAATTTGTTAGAAATCTTCTTACAGTTTTCAGATCTAACAGTGCTCTTGCTGCCAGATGCTGCTTTCATTCACCTTCAAAATTGCCTGCATTAATAGCAATTGTTCCATTTAGATGTTACTTTTAAAAAATATTTTCCTCATAACACTATCACTGACAGCAGATCTGTGTAAGACTGGGGAGAGAAGCCTGTGCGTCCATCCATTTTAACACACTGAAAGGAATGCATAGATAGCCTAGTGAAGGACAGCTGCAGGTGAAGTTACTAGACTGATTGCAAGAATGACTCTCCACTTCTCTTAGGCTAATTATGATTAAATATGTGATGAAGATATATCACTATTGATGTACAACATACCAGCAGCTGAGGTGGAAAACAACACTGGTAAAACAGTAGCACAAACTTCCGCATGTTAACATTCATGTTACATACCATGGGTCACTACAAGACTTCTGCAGAAGATTCAGTAACCACTAAAACTTGCATGTGTGTGTCTTCACTCCTTAGAGTTAGCAGGAACGTGTCGTGTCACAACACCAACACATCCCCATTGTGCTTCACAAGCATACCCTTGTAGAGAATAATCTGAGTAGCACACTTGAGCAATTGGTGTTTTGACAGTGCCATTGGTCTAGCAACAAAAAGTTCCATTCATATATAGAGCAAAGCAAGCAGTTAATCTGAAAAGAAGATGGAAATCTTGGGAAACAGCAGGCATATATTGAATTTTCAGATATGACTGCTCTTGTGCCACTGTCACCTACATTAGTAAGAACTGTAGTTACTACTCTGTTAATATACAGAACCAAATGAACATATATACCAAGAGCTGAGTTCTTTCAGGAACTGTAATATGAGAGCCTTTGTTGCATCTCATGTCATGCCCATGTGTTCTGTATCAGATTTTTAGATTTTATTCTTGCCTTCTGAATTTTACAGAACTGCATCTCAGCAGCTCCTTATCATTTTAGAACTTGCCCCTTTATCACACCTGTGAATTCTTCCACAGGCTTTTACATTAAAACCCTGCCTTTTAAAATATTTAACACCAGCGGTGTATGAAGAACATGTGTAGCTTGATAGCTTTTATTTAAGATATATCCATAATGTATCTTACACTGTTCACAATGTCCTGCATTAATTACAGTACCATATACCCCTTTGATTGGTATGCTTAATATAGTCTGTGTATGGTATGCCTGGGAACCAGTAACATCCATTTTGGTGTTACATATCCTAATCTTGAGGCTTAATTCTGAATCCTTTCCAAAATGTCCTGAAAAGAGAAAACTCTGGCCTATACTTCAGAAGAGAGCTAAGCAGAAGTACGGGGGAAAAAAACCCCAGATTTTACAGTTACAATTAACACTATTTCTGCTACGTTACATAAATGCACCTCTAATGACAGGCAGAACAGTTTGGCGTGCGTTTACTCTGTAAGTATCGTAGATCATATGTTTTGTTAAATACGCTGCATCTGGGCAGCAAGAAGAAGATGACTTCCTAGCACTGACTTCCTAGCACTGGCTATAGTGCCCTGTGGCGGGGGGGGACACCCTCTGGAGAGAGAGGCAGATTGCTTCTTCCTTGGGAAAAACTGTGCGTGCCCATGGCGGGGAAGGAGTTTCTGGGTGGAGGGAGCGAGGTGGAGAGACGCAGCCTGGTACAAGGTCGGCCACACTGTTGGAGCTGGAAGACATGAAGGAATAGGTCAGGAAGAAGCAGGCGGCAAAGCTAAATCTGGGAGAGCACAAAGGGAGACTGTGGAGTTGGTTGAATCCGGGAAAGCACTGAAGCTGCTGTACAGAAGCAAGAGTGGAGGAAGGAGCTATCCACTATGCGAGCAGACCTCAGACAGTATGACTATACTATAATAAAACCTAGCTGGAGAGAAACAGGGCTTTGTTTTTTCTGATACACGTACTCCAAAGACAAAGGCAGGGCACTTCCACTCCACAGCAACCACACTCACACACTGAAAAGGAACGTACAGAAGTTTACTTTTTAGTATTTAAGATTGTCTGCTTGTTAGGCTTTACATTTTGTCTGTCAAGGAGGTTAAACTATGTCATGTGATTTAGGTAGCCCATCACACCCAGCAACAGAAGTACTTTGTCCTGTAGGTTGCGATTTGTTGAAACAAATTCTGCCTTGTCTCCAAGGCAGAATACAAACAGTGAAAAATTCCAGCCTAATGCAAGTAATTTATTAGACATATTTTAACCCGTTGAAGCAGTGAGGAATATTCATTGACTCAAGAACAAATAAAAACTATTTGAAAAATTTCTTCCTTTTTTTCTAAATTCCTTATCCTTTTTTATTCAAGCTATTCCTGAAGCCTTGCTTCACTACTAGTACTCAAGACACAAATGGCAAGGCAGATCATGTGGAAGGCAATCACCATGGGTTGCATACTGTATTTTAAAGTTATTCCCCCACTAATAATTAGTGTACTTACTATTGTTATAAGTTGTGTGCGAGGAAGATCATCTGTTTGATGAATTTATTCTTAGTTTATATGTAAGTTGCACCTCCATAAAAAAGGAAACAACTAGGTCAGATGGCATTTGATGGCAGGGATTGATCCTGCTTACCCTTGGAGCAATTTACACTCCCGGAAGAGGAAAAGGTGGAGAGAGTCATGAGAAGCTAAGAGTGCGCAGCACAAGGAAAGCCTGAGATACGTCTGAGAGGAAAAGGGAGCAAACACATTCCCAAGAGTGACAGAAAAAGACGCTTCCTAGGGACAGAAGGAACTATGCAGAATTTGCCGCAGCTCAGAAAGCTACTGAGCTGAGTGAAAGCAGACGTGGAAGCAAGAACCTGCAAGGACATAGCGGGCAGAGCAAGATTTCTTTGCAAACCTTTTGCTTTCTTCTGAGTTTTTTCCAATTTTTAAAACGTGCCTGCTGTCATTCTTCTTCATATGAAGGATTGCTTTTGGACTTCAAAAGCCTTTTTGGTCTTTTTAGGGGAAAAGTCCTTTCATTCCACTGAAAACTCGGTGAGAGAGAAACTTGCTCCTACAGTGTCTTCAGACGATCAGTGGTGTTGGTGGGCCACTGCTGCTGCTCTGCAGTGGGCTGACTGAACACAAGGGGAAAGGTGTTCTGCTCTTGGCTGAAGGAAACGGAATAGAGGCAGTAAAAGGAACAAGAAAAATCAAAAGAAAAGAGGGATCAACTTTCTGAAAAATATTGATCATATCAAGAAAAAATAAAA
Organism: Sagittarius serpentarius; assembly: GCA_034782735.1. Classification (NCBI taxonomy): domain Eukaryota; kingdom Metazoa; phylum Chordata; class Aves; order Accipitriformes; family Sagittariidae; genus Sagittarius; species Sagittarius serpentarius. The sequence continues at coordinate 15,039,992 of JAVKLA010000047.1, read as the reverse complement.
ATACTGAAAGCATTCTCTCCAAGCCTTTTCACAGTTGTGAGGGAATGGAAGGGGAGCATAAGAAGAAACAGAGACTGCAGAAGAGTGTAGAAGGAAACAACTGCCCATAGGAGACCTCTATTTTTAGATTTAAAACAACACTATCTTTATCACTGTCTTCTGTGGAAAACAAAAAAAAACTATTAGCCATCTTTTTAAAAGTGGAAAAGAGTAAGAATAAACAGAGATGGAACTGAAGACGTATGCAGCTTTTCCCATATTAAGACATTTTTCTCCAGAGAAATATTTCAGAGCATTCACTCTTTGTAACACCCAGCATTTGTTTGTTCACACTGACCTGATTTTCAGGAGGCTTTAGATTTTTATGTGTATAAGCAATTTATCATGAATACATACAATGGAGTTTGTCATGCATGTACAGAACATAGTTGTCAAGGAAAAAAGGTTGTTCATGGAAAAGATGTATCATTATACCATTAAAGCTTTCCTGCACACAATTCCCTATAGATCAGACCCAAAGTATTTAATTACTAATCTGTGTTAAATCTTTTACCTGTAAAATAAGTAAGCATGTTTTTATTCCATTTTAGACAACCAATCCTTTCTTGTCCATATTTCCATTTTTCTGTTGCATGAAGTACATATAGTTTAACACATTTAGACAGTGATTCTTCAGCTGGGGAATCAAATGGTACATCAAAGCAGATACAATATTTTCATCATATATATAGTGACAACATTTTGCTAGTGCATTAGAAGTAATAATTGTTCATAAAAAAAATAAAATGAAACTTGGAAAAAAGCAGCTTTAATAAAGTATTTGAGCTGCAAGGAAAAATATTTAAATTTGTAATCAACACATACAAACAAATCACTCGCCAAATTTCCTAATATTGTGGTGCTAAGTAAGCTAATTATCCATATTAAATATTATTAAAATAGCATTTTTTCCTTTGAAGTTAACACATTAGTATTAATATAACTATCAGACATGAGAAACGCGAAAAGCTCAAACAACAAAAACATGCACAACATAAAGTACTTATTCTTTCAGATGTTTGGACTTTGTGCTGAAGACTGTCAAGGCATATCAGGATGCTGCTGTTTACAACAAAACACTAGAAATAGAGAAGGCAGGGAGAGATCTGACTTCCTACTGTAACAGAGTGTATGAATTGAAACTCTGGAGTAAACACGTGAAGAAATGAAATTTTTTTCACTTCTTTAGAGCCAAAATATCTCTCTCCTACTTTCACCGGGTCTAGGCTAATGTAAAACTGAGGAGAGACACGGAGGGCTTTTTTTTAAAAGAAAACATACTGGCATAGTACACACAGAAGAGAAAAATGAAACGATCAAACTAAATTCACATCAAGAGTGGAAAGAATATATTTTTACAATTATTCAATATAAAAGTTACAGCTGAAATCCACTCCAACATTCAAAAATATGTAGTTAAAGTAATCGAACTACCTTAACTTTGCTAATCCACCAGAAGAATAAAAATATGACTCAACTGGATTTGTCTTGTCTACTCAGAGAAAAATAAGCATTATGATGACCAACCGTAATTCTGTGAAGTGTGTCACTAAGTTAACTATAATTAGTTACTTTAATTAATCTTGTTTCTTCAAATGCAAAACACAACATAAAATTTCATATATATTATATATTTCATGGAAAATATGAAATGTTAGCATCCTCCTGTCTCCTTAACTGGGAGAAAGAGGAACAGGAGAGAAGCATGGCATGTGAAGAAGCTGACACAGGACATTTTCACTTCAAAACAGTCAAAGAATATTTAAATTTTTTGCATGATGATTCCTGCATATAATCAGCATAGGTGCTCATCAGACCAACTGAAGCTTTATTAAAGTTAGAAATGGCCTAAAATTCAACTAAAAGGTATCTATAAGTACAAGTTTTAGATATTCCACCTAGGTTTGGTACGATTTCTTTTCTGGAAATGTATCTCTCTTCCTCCCTTATTACAGACAAAGTTTAGAAAACTAGATCAGATAAATATTTAAACTTTATCTGGTTAAACAGGGTGGACTCAACCAGACCCCGTGATCAAACCTAGGGCTGTTGTCAGTACAGGACAGAAAATAACTTTTTGTGGAGAAGGCATGAGGTTTTAAGCAACAGGAAAGAGTGGTTCAAGAGGTCTGATAAACTATATTGCCTACAAACCCCCATTTAGTAGCCGCTCTACCGAATTCACTTCCAAATCAGGTAAACCTAGCGTATTCTTCCTCTAACTGATTACACTGAACTGTCCTGAGGAAGGGCTAACACAGAAAATGAGCTGAATTTGGCGGTCTTTCTCTCCGGTGAGCCTTTCACATAAGGCAGTGACTGGTGACTACCTACAATTCTGCCCTTGTTTGCATCTTCACCTCTTCTTACCAGTGTTTAAAAAATTTCAGATGAAATTTAATAATTCTTTCCTAAAGTTGCTGGTGAGGAGAAGCAAAATGTAAAGGTTTCAGACATAAGATGTGCATAAAAGGGAATGAACGGGAATAACCTGAGTTTTAAAAAAAAAAGAGAAAAAAAACCCTCATGAGAGCTAGTCTGTTTAGGATCTTGTAAAAGAAATTGTCCTTTGGACCTCCTCCAGTTTACCCATATTCCCACCCAAAATTGAACAGTTGCCCTTGACCACATATACTTGTTCCTGAGGATACGACGTCTGTTTTTTGAAAGTGTTTCAGCTCAAGCATGAAGAAAAATGCTGTGTAAATAAAAAATATTGCGAACAAAAATCTCAGCATTTCTGATTTGAATTTTCTCACAGCCTTTTAATCTCTTAAAAGGCTTGATTTTTTTCTCAGTTTTCTATTTTATTTTGTGAGAAACATTATAAAAAATGTTCAGTTACTGGAATTTCCATTGGAAGTAAAGCTGTCTTTCAAACTGTCTCTTAATGACAAGGTGGAATACATCCTGCTAAAGTTAAAATAGCTTTCAGTTAAAATATCAGTGTTTGTTAAAAGTATCTCGTCTTTTAACATGTTAATCCACAGCATCAGTTTTTGAAATCTCTGTATCTCTGCTGAAGTTAGTTGAACAATACCAAGTAAAGGTGTTCCCTGCTGTTTCAGAGAATAAAAAATCTTTGCCCAATTAAGTTAATTCATTTCAGCTTTTGTACTATTATACTAAACTTCCTAATACTTTATCTTATATAAGTCTGTGATTAATTTATACAAATGTGGTCAATAAATGGGGCCTTTTTATACCTGTGACTTCACTATACTTCCTGTAAGAATTTAACTTTGTAAACGAGAAATAATGTTTTTTGTAACGGCTTTGCAACTTTTACTATTCAAGTGCTTTGTTGGCAAGCACTTAAACATAACTGTGTTGAAAATTAAGCATATAAATTAAATAAAAAATAAATTTGCATTGAAAGTTCATTTCAGTTCTTTTTACTGTCTAGCTGACACTGCTCAGAACAGAATGTATATCCTGTAGATGCAGCATATAGAGAATTCTGTCTCATTGTCATTCAAGGACTTGGCATAATCCGGTTGGGGCTTCAAAACCTACATCTTTAACTGGACTGATGTGAGAACTTCAGACTCTTGGAGAAGTAGAATATATCCCTGGGTTTTGAGGTGTATAATAAGCATACAAGAACTTTCAACACAGTATATTTAGTGAACGCATCATTTACCACTTCTTAGGTGCGAAATGTAAGCATCTGTAGGTAATACATTTGACTTCTAATAGCCAGAGATGTAATAAAACTACATTGTCATTAAAAATCGTATTTACATGTTTCTGTAACCTCTACATCGTAGTTAAGATACAGTTACGGCTGAGGGCTAACTCTACCACTGACCTTTTATGACATTCTGCAAAGCTTACTGTCAGCACTACAAGCTGCAAAGTAATGGAAACAAAACCCAAAACAATTCCCAAACCCAGATCGGTTTCTAACTACGTGTAAGTTCATCCATGCTCTGTGATAAAGTGATCCAGCACATATTCTGCATCTGTAATTATTTCCCATTATTCCCTACACACGCTTTCTAACATGTGAATTAGTTATACCCCTATTTAAGAGGATGTTTCTTCCTTTTCGCTTTGGAATTGATACCTTGTTGATGCCAACAGGCAGAGGCAGTTTAATAGTTTCTCAGAACTGTTTTCTCACTCAGGTTATATGAATACTCATTAAGACAGCATTCGCTCTTTTTCACATAAATTAGTTGTGTTATACCAGTGTAGGGCACAAATGTAGAGTAGTGCAATATGTTTAAGTCACATTTTATCTAGTTGAATCTAACATGGTAAATGAATAAACCTTTTTCACTTGGAATAAGCATGGTTGAAATATTTTTCAGTATGTCCACACTCAACATTTGACTTTCTAAAGATTGTAAAAACAACTATGGTGACTTTAAATTCATTTAAATATAGCTGTGTGAAAAATGTAGATAAGATTTTCAGATTTGACCTGGTTTTAAAAGCACATTCTGAATCTCTGAAAGAAAAGTGGATTGCAAAGAGCCAAATAAATACAGATGCATTGCAAAATATTTGAACAGAAATTTTTAAATTTCAAAGTGATCAGTTACACAAGGTTCATTTTTTCTCCGCAGAAGACAGTGTTGTATACTGCAGAAAAGGGAAGAGTCACAAGAGAAACACTGAAAGCTCTTGTAGCACATAGCAAGTAGCAAGAAAGTGATTTGAATGTAGTTTTGATTTCTCTGGTGATTCAACAGGCTGTACCTGGTACGAATGGCACCTTTAAATAGGCTGATTGATTCAGAAGAGCTGGGGCTGAATTTCAGGGAAAGGAGGAAGTTCATGGAGAGCAAGGTTGGATTTATTAATATGCTGAACTTCTCTCAACTACACTTTGATCACTGACTTAAACTGATGTTCTTGGAGTGAAGAAACATACGCTAAAGAAGAACTTGTCACGCAGGACATCTATAATTAAAGAAGATCTTCAATGAAAGCATTTCACAACACCTCCATTAAGCTTTGTCATACTGCAAAAAGAACATGAGCCTCTGTGTAAAGAAAAGTTAAACAATTGTCAGCTGAAAGCAGATGAGGGTTTTATTGAATACCTGTATTACTAATGCATGAAGAGGTACCCATGCAGAGCAGAGCAGATACAATCATCACTTTTAATTGTGCAATTTTTATTACCAATGGAACTACTAAACAAAAAGAGGGGGATAGATTTCCTTTGCTGGTAGCCATAGTTTTATTTCAAGAGAAATCAGTGACCGAGGTCACCGAGTTCTCACTGATCCTAGTACCAGGATGAAGAGACTGGTAGGATTACTGTCTTGAAGACAGCACAGATCGGGACATTCAAACCCCACTGGCCAGGGTCACATAAATTTTAAAATATGGATAACCGTTTCCAAATCTTCCCACTGGGATAGAATAAAAATATTTGACAAGGCAGCTACAAGAAAAAAAAATAGCATGCAATTATGTAATTTCTAAAGGAATATATAATAACAAAGAGATAAATGCACCTTATTTTAATTGATCTATGTTACTGATCATCAGAAAGCATTACTGTCATTTCTATACTGTTATTTTTTAAGTTTGTGCTAAGGCTGCAGTGATTGTATCTTGAGTCATAGTCCAAATACCCAGATTACTGGAAAGTACTTTTTTGAAGTTTGTGTTCAGCATAGGCTAGGGAAGAGACACTGCTGGTTGCTTTTGATCAAGAGACTAGTATCAGTTCTTGAACATTTGAAGTGGAAAAAAAAAAAATCTTCATTTTGAAAGCCTATGAAGATACTTGGGCTTTTTTACCAAATAATAGTTATTTCCATTCATAATAACTGCTATTTTAATTTATAAGTGTACATGACTAGAGCTCTCCAGGCATTTTAGTGGACACAGCTACAAAATTATGCCAAACTGGGGGCGAGGGGAATAATTCTTTTAGAAGCCCCCAAGTTTAAAACAATTAATAAAACTCCCGTCATCAGCAGAAGTTTACAAAAAAAATCTTTCCCCCTCCTGAAAGATAACTTTGATTATTCAGTCAGTATGAAGTGAGGATCATTAACTGTTCCAGATAATGATATTTTTCTACTTTTCTCAAAATTGTTACATGGAATACTCAAATGGTTCAGCTTCATGGATTTTTTTAACTATCCTAACAGAACATACTACTACAAATCGTGCTTCAGCTGTAGATTTGTACTTTTATTTTTCTAAATGATGGTGTTATGGTAGTGAATGGTAGCTGACAGATAGAAGCTGGTATCAATATGAAGTTTATTTAATGCCCAGTGTAAAAGTGTTGGTTATTTTCATTTTTTTGAGATCAGGGTCCACACTTTTGCAAGTACCACTGAAACCATTACCTGCAAGGGTGGCCACAGTCAAAGGAGGAATCTTCTGACTCGGTACTGGAGATTCCCACTTAGAGAACTTTGCTTTTCAGACCTTCATTTGATTCTTTCACTAATCTAATAAGTTTATAAAATAACTTTTAAAATATTAGACTTGAGTGCAATCCAGAAGCTGATTCTGCACATACTGTCCGGTCAGAGGGTCTTTCATGAAAATATACAGAGATCATAACTCTTTGCTTGCAGGTACTGTTGAAACAATATTCCCTTAGGAATAAGAAGGGATGACTGAGTGTTTTGTCTCCTTTATACTTGCACCTGGAAAACTGAGGTCAGAATACAGAGAACAGACAAAGATCAAGATATATTTATTTGTTCATTCATTCGTCTCTCTGAGCCAACAGCATTGCAAAAGGCAGGAAGCGTACTTTCATTTGTTGCTAGTTTTAACCTCTTCTATGGTTTTCTTATTGGCTCTTTTTCTCTGTCTGCTATTGTTTCATTTACAGGTTTTCTCAAGTACCCTCATTTTCAAAGGGAAACCCACCTGATTTCCTTTCAATATCCTCAAGTCCTGTGGTGTCAATAGAACTCATCTGCTCCCATCCATACTACTTTGTATTTTTACATTAAGCATGGCAGAACTCAGGCATGTCTCATTTTTCAGGGGCTAAATGGAAAAATCTTTTATTTTTAAGGTTGTTATCAAAGGCCAACCAGATCCTGGGCTGCATCAAAAGAAGCGTGGTCAGCAGGTGGAGGGAAGTGATTCTCCCCCTCTACTCCGCTCTGGTGAGACCCCACCCTGGAGTCCTGTGTCCAGCTCTGGAGCCCTCAGTTCAGGAAAGACACAGACCTGCTGGAGTGGGTCCAGAGGAGGGCTACAAAGATCATCAGAGGGCTGGAACACCTCTCCTATGAAGACAGGCTGAAAGAGTTGGGGTTGTTCAGCCTGGAGAAGAGAAGGCT
>JAVKLA010000047.1:15017476-15032573 GCA_034782735.1 Sagittarius serpentarius | reverse complement strand
CCCTGCTCACCGCAGGGGGGTTGGACTAGATGGCCTTGGATGGTCCCTTCCAGCCCAAGCCATTCTATGATTCTATGATCCTATATTTGAGGTAAATATTGTGAAAAGTCAACATGAAGTAAAATCACAGAGATGCTAAGTATTTCACCTTTCTCAGGAAACAGGACTATGTCCATTACAAACATATATTTCTCTCCGGTTTTCAAATGTCATCAAAAAGAAGCCATTCAAAAGCCAATGATCAAGAATAAACAGAGGCAAAGAAAGAGGTAAGACATAAAATGCATTCAAAACAAGAAGGTAGCAAAAACATGAGGGTTTTTTCTTCACATGTGGGGATTTGCAAAACCCGACATGGGTGCTACAAGACTTAAAAGGTGTCCTGAATCGATTCAGAAGTTTGCCAATTTCAGCTTAAGCCAAATGACTAACCAATGAAGAGTAACAGATGCACCTGATGACATAGCATTCCAGTTCAAGGACGCAGCAGAAATATCACTCTAGTTCTCCCCAGTGACAGACAAAACTATTGATTGCACATTTACAGCTCAAATGCTTTTTTTTTTCCTCCTTTCTAGAATAACAACAGAATTTGAAGTGTATGAAAAGCTTGTGGGTTTGGCTTCAATTCAAGGCCAGACAAAGGGCTCTGACTTTCACCACAGTCTGCAAAAACATTTACGAGCTCTGCATTTGGATTTGTGCAAACTTGTTGATCTTTCAAACTAAAGCATTTTCAACAGCTGAAGCACAGAACAGCACAATATTTCCTTCTATTTTCTGATGGAAAAGTTTACAGGTACCAAAATCCATCTGAGAAAAGGTTAACTGATAACTTGAATCCAGTTATACCTTGTGCATTATGCAATGAGAACCTGAATCACTGATAATTGTTCTACTGAACCCAGTCACCAAAGACAGCCAGTTAATTTGGATTGCCTCTATTGTTTCTCTAGGCAGGAAAAAAAGAAAGACAAAAAGAGAGGAAAAAAAAAAAAGCTCACATTTCCTTCAATTTAATTTTGTTCATTGAATAAATAATTTGTTGCATGTGTGAAGAGAACACATCCTTTTTGTTTATATTTAGCTTAAAAAAAACATAAAAAAATTAAAAGACCCACAAGCTAATTTTTAAAATTATTATTATTGTTGTTGTTGTTATTGTTATTATTATTATTATTGTTATTATTGTTATTATTATTATTTTCAGGTCTTTATCCAAGCACTAATATGTCTTTCCTACTTTTAGATAAACCTTAAAACAAAGGATGTATTTTAACCACTTTCCATATTTTAATATTTCTTTTTATTTTCATGGTACAAAAGTGATCTACACATACATAAAGACTGAAAGTACTTTTCCTGTCTATATTGTCTCTTTTTTTTTTCCCGTCTTCCACTTCCCTTTTCCCAAAGGAGGGGAAAAATAAGGAGGAACTACTAAAACTAGAGCGAGTGCAGGACTTTTTCTTGTTTTTAAAGTCATCATTATTAATTTGTTATTTATGTTTTCAGTTTGTATGACTGATATTAATACAAAGGTTATGTAGTTTTTGAAAGTAAAAATCACAGGAAAGGCAAACATCTGTCAACCAGTTTCAGAGATGCATTTCTGTTTCCAGTACTTCTTGTGAGAAATGTATTAAATAAATTTTCCCCTTTTTTTTTATTAGACTGTAATGCACAGGTGTTCTCCATTGCTTCCTTCCTCTCTCTCCCCCTCCTTCTCTTCCTTCCATTGCCTTTTATTTAATATTCCAAGGGCAAAGACAGTGATTAACAACCAGCATCTCATCTGTGCTCCCATTTTCAAACACAGCAGGTCAAAAAAGCCGTTTTAGATGGGCTGAGATATATGAAATTCTGGTCCCTGGTGAGGCTCTCCAGGCCACAGAAAATGAAGCCTGAGGGTGCAGAGCATTTCTTAGGTGTACTTTGTGTGCCACTGATTTCCATGACCCTTTCAAGCTTACTTATTTTCTGTATTCAACAATATTTTCTCCTTATCCTAACTTCCTCCATTTCCATTCCCACCTTAAAAAACAGTAGCTTAAAAGTCTGAATTAAAAAAAAGAAATGCAGCCTACCTCTAATACATACCTTCTAATTCTAATATTGAACAGCCTTCTTAGGAATCTCAAAACAATATTTTACCTTTTCATTTATGCATGGTTTATCTTATTTTTTGCAACACCTATTTCCAGAATAATTTTATGGAAAACCCAAAAATAACAGTGCACCAGAAAAAAGTAAAGTAAAAGTTCACAGAGTTTTAAATACATATTAGCTTCTACAGAAACCCGTTATATTTTCTCATTGATTATTTCACAGCAGTAACAATACTAATAATGATAGCAACAGTTTTTATTTTCATATCCTAAGAACTCCTTCCATTTAAAAAATCCCAATTAAGCTTTCCATTGTTTCTTACATAATAATACTTCTCCTTTTATTCCTTACTGGTTGCCTCCAAAGCCTTAGGATTCTTCTAAGGCGAGGGACTGCTGGCCCACACGTGTCTGTAGAAACACCTTCTGCCATGGATGTTTTAAAAACCTCAAGATATACTACAGAAAAATTTTGGAAAAAATATGCTTTAAAGTTTTGGTCATTTTCTTCCTTTGACAAACATTAATTCAGAGCTAAAAAAATTAATTTTTTTATAATACATGTGTCTGAAAAAAAAATACCCTCACCAATATATAGTAAGTATGAAATGTAATGATTAATACATCAAGCAATTCTAAGCATGCATATAAGGAGCTGAATAAATGTAGACATCTTCTGTTTTCTTTTACTGAGAGTGCTTGATCATAAATTGCATAAGTGACTGGTCTTAACTATTTGCAATGCTCGTTTCACTTCCTGGATGAGTATACTCCTGAGCACAAAATACTGGAGCAAAAGGGTTATACTCCTGCTCCTTTATAGAGGAACAGACAACTGGCTTCAAGGTACTTAAATTTTACATCACCAAGAATCATTATTGCCTCTTCAAGCAGTACCTTAAAAAAGAGTTCTTACTTTTCCCTCAGTACATACACACAAGTACGCTGATACATTTCATTCACTGTTTCAAAGATACTCAGATTTTCCACCAATACAATTAAAATAAAAAGGAGATGAAGAATTATGTGCCATTATATGAAGCTGATATGTCTGCAGATAAACAGTTTCACTTCATTCCTAGAAGCATCCTAAACTGAAATACAAGGTCCTCAGAGATCTCCAACATAGTCTTAAATATATCTGTGTAGCCTGCCTACGTCTTTTCCTAAAGTCATAAAAAGGTCACAGAATATTCTGCATGAATTTAGGACAGAGAATTTCTACAGGTACGTTGAGTTTGACGATGAAATCAAGAATATGCTTTGACTAATGAGAGCATGCATTCACAAGATCCCATGAAGATTGTAACTGCAACTAGGAAGTCTTTCTCATTCTGCCTTGAAGAACCATTTGGGCTCTGTTGAAGCAATCTGACGTGACATTGCCTCCATCACCACAGGAAGGTCTAATGTGTCCTGGCACAAACCTAATTTCAGATTGAAAAATCTGTAATACATTATGAAAGCAATTTGCCATAAGAGTTTTCAATTCAAATGCTTCCCTAAATACTGATTGATTTTATCTGCTTAAAAAAATATATATTCTCCCTTTCAGGCTCTTCATGTGTTTTTTCTACTTTCAAGTAAATAAACAAAAAATTTTACATGTGTTTTGTCTACTTTCAAGTAAATAAACAAAAAATGTTACATTATTATGTGATATTCATAAACAGCACCAATGCCTGGGAATTACATGCATCCGTGCTTACACAGAGCTCTTTTTGTCAGTCTCTGGGCCCAGCACAAGGGATGATGAATCATTTTGATGATGGACTTTATTGAACTTCAGTTGCCAGTACCACTGCAGATATTTTTCTCCTGAGTTCTACAAGCTGCTGTGGATCATGCATCCACAGAAAAACAACCAAAATTAGGAAGCCTCTTAACTGTTGCTTAATGCCATACCTCTGGTGGATTCCATAGTTTCTCCTTAGGGAGTATTGCCATTCTTCATGTTTGCGCAGACAGGAGATTCTGGTTTAGGAACTACTGTGTCTGATACCCATCATGTATTCCTGTGCTGTTGACAGTTCATATAATTTTTTGTAAAAAAAATATGTTCTTCCAATGCACAACAAAGACATCATTTACATAAGGAATGGGTATAGCTACTAAGATTTGTCTTTAGAAATGGGCAAAGAATGAGCGCAGGTGAGTACAGAACCATTAACAATTCATAGTATGACCTGAAACTATTTTACATTGAAATGCCACTCTCTGTCTAAAGTTAGAACTAAATGGAAAGAGATGAATAGTGTTACAGTCTCCAAAGTCTCACCAGTTTCTAGGTTTAGATGTATCTCTTACTGACTCCTTTCCTAGAGCCAATGCAGATATAGCTGATGACTGAGAAGAGTCAGGAGTTCCAGTAACGTTAACCAGCTGTGATTAAGATTGATGGGCTTTAATAATATTCTCGTCCATGAAAACTACTGATAATGCTCACACTGACTGCAGATTCCAGACAGAGTTCTACATAGCCATGAACCAAAATATATAAAAAATGTTTACACCTTCATGAGAAATTTTATATCTGATGTGAGTTTAGTGATGAATATTTGTTGTTAACAAAGAGATGGCCATGATCTCCAGCCACTCCTATACCCAGAAAGCAGCACCAATATCATCAGAATTTCCAAAATGGAAGAAACGGTGAATGGATACTCTCATATAAGAAAATGAAATATATATCTAAGAGTAGCTTTTAAAATTATTCTTATTGTTCATTGAACATAGTGTTGGGATTTTTTATTTCTTGAAGTTTGTAAGCAAGTGTTTGGGTTTTTTCTTTGCTGTTGACTGTTGGTTTTCAGGGGAGAAGGGTGCTGGGTTTATTAAATTTATTTATTTATTTGTTGGCCCAGTCCAGGAAGATTTGGAATAAGTCTGTGACTACATTTTGGGGGAAGACATGGAATGAGAAGTGAAAAAAGCATGTAGCTGCTTGTTGAAAGTATTCATAACTGAATGTGAAATAACATAAGCGAAGATATCTTTTGGCATCTGAGTTAATAGTTCAGACTGCACTAATATGACAATGTAATATATTGTCTTTGTACAATGTAAGTCTCCTAATGTGCAGCTTCTGGAAATTAGAATATCAACACGCAGAAACACGAATGGATTTCACCCAGCCTAACAGATCTAAAAACAAAACAAGTTTTTAAGAATTAATAGTAAAATTATCAACAAAAAGTTAAAATTTCATACTATTATGAAGTTGTTATGAGGAATACAATGGCAGCATGCCTATCGATAAGCAACATAAATTTATCTGCCTCTGAATCAGACCATGAATTTCATATGCAGCAATTTCTTGGGAAAAATACATCTTACAGTCTGTAAGATTTTGTACATTATCCTTTACATATAACAAATAAATTTTCTAATGTCATCCCATCCACTTCATAAGGCAAAGATAAAACTATGCTAGGCTGTGTTACCGTGTTTCCCGGTGGTATGCACTACTTGCAGTATAAAGGTTTATTTGCAAGTGGTCACAGGATTAATCATGACCCAATTACGGTGGGATCACTTAAGTTTCTGCCACATATCTGCCTGACTATTGAAATGCATAAACTTAACTATCCCAACTGCAAGTTGAAATATTGTTGTTAAAACATCACTGAAACTTAGGTACAGCTGCAAAGATGTTGGGAGGTAATTTATTTCTCTTGCTTAATTTGATCATTCTTCAGCACGTGTATACTCTCCATTGTGCAGCCTCCACCAATAGTAAGAAAACTAATTTCTTGCTTCTGCCTTCAGTAGTCTTTTTTGGCAAAATACCTACCAAGTACTTTAAGCACATTCTGCAATTGTTTCTATTCTCTGTACAGTAGAATATGTTAATATTTATTAACACCAATGTTAATTTCAACTGTATTTTTCCAGACTTCCAACTTTTGCTTTCTAAAATAAATCAAGCAATAATAGAAGGTGAGTTTTATGATGGGACATAGACTGTGTCTCCTTTGTAATAGCCTGTTTTTGAAACTGTAGTTGCCCTTGCCAGTCATCAGATATTTTAGCAGCATGAGAAAAACAAAGCTAAAACATAGTCATACAAGTTTCATAGCTATGTACACCATCTCTTTTCTTTAGATAACTAATACCAAGTACTGGTAAATTAATGTCTTTGAAGGATTCCAGGGGAGAGAGGTTACTACTCTTTTGCTTTTTAATGGGACCACTTAAGCGAGCTGTTGAAAACCCAGTACGATAATGGATTCTAACGTCACACAAGCTGAGAGGAAAGGAGTGTGCAATTTACACATTTTGCTCTAGTGGTAGTATTGATTCTGTCCTATAAACCAATTTGTCCCCACATAAGACAAACAAAAAGAAATGTTTGAACTGAAAGGCACCAACCTGTCCGAAGCATCTGTTTTCAGGGGGTGGGGGGGTGGGGGGAGAAGAGAGAGAGAGAGAAAAAAAACAACCTAGAAAAGCAAAGAGGAAAATAGCTTTCTTTTTGTTCTGGTAATGGTCCCATCTGTGAAATTAAAGGGTGTGAAAACCATCAAAAGCATCCAAGAACTTTTGCAAGGTGGACAGAGAAATATGCTTTCGTTCTGATAACCTTGAACTTTCAGAAAGACATAATAGAGAAGAAACTAGATGGTGGGAAGCATGAAAATAGTGAGAGGGCATTGGATGGTGCTGTGGTTTAACCCCAGCTGGCAACTAAGCACCACGCAGCTGCTCACTTACTCCCCCCCAGCAAGATGAAGGAGAGAATTAGAAGGGTAAAAGTGAGAAAATTAACGGGTTGAGATAAAGACAGTTTAATAGGTAAAGCAAAAGCTGTGTGCACAAGTAAAGCAAAACAAGGAATTAATTCACTGCTTCCCATCGGCAGGTGTTCAGCCATCTTCAGGACAGCCGGGCTCCATCATGCCTAACGGTGACTTGGGAAGACGAACAACATCACTCTGAATTTCCCCCTCTTCCTTCTTCTTTCCCCAACTTTATATGCTGAGCATGATGTCATATGGTCTGGAATACCCCTTTGGTCACTTTGGGTCAGCTGTCCCGGCTGTGTCCCCTCCCAACATCTTGTGCCCCCCCAGCCTCCTCGCTGGTGGGGTGGGGTAAGAAGCAGAGAAGGCCTTGGCTCTGTGTCAGCACTGCTCAGCAGTAACTAAAACAACCTTGTGTTATCAACAGTGTTTCCACCACAAATCCAAAACATAGCCCCATACTAGCTACTATGAAGAAAATTAACTGTATCCCAGCCAAAACCAGCTCATATGGATTTACAAGTACAGAGGCATATGCGTGAGAAATCTCTTCTGGATAAAGGTCTTATTTCTATTTTGAGTAGCACTACAGAAAGGCAAGCCTTATTCTCAGCCATATCAACATAAACTTTGTCAGCAAACTTGTCAAAATTAAATAAACAAAGGTGATGTAAAACTCCGATTTCTGGAAAACAGCAAGAAGAAATAATAAAACATTTCTAAGTACCTTAAAAATAAGAGTAAGATGAGAAGTAGCCTACACAGATTCATTAAGAACAAATCATGTCAAACCAATCTAATTTCTTTGTATGAAAAGTTAACAGGACTTGTGGATGAGGGGAAGTATGTCGCACATGCTGACTTCAGTAAGGCTTTTCACATTGTTGCACATGACATTTTCATAAGTAAGCCTGGAAATATAAACTAGATGATAGTGCTGTTTGGTGAGTATAACTGGTTGGAAAACGACACAGAGAATAATGATCAGTGGCTCACTGTCAAACTGGAGAGATTTATCAAATTGGGCTCTTCAGGAGCCTCTCTTTAATTTAATATGATTCAATATTTTCATTACAATGTTGGATGATAGCACAGAGAGTAAGCTTATTAAATCTACAGATGACACCAAACTGGGACAGATGCAAAGGCACTGGAGGACAGGATTAGAATTGAAATGGTCTTGTCAAGTTGGAGAAAAAAGCCACATGTAAACCAATAAAGGCAAATGCAAATCTCTCTACTTAGAACAATAAACTCAACAAATCCATAAAGGGGAATATCTGAACAGCAGTATTGCCTCTGCTAGACCTATTTCTGTTTAAACAAGAAAACTGCCGTTGTCTAAGTACTGCTGCTCTTTCCCACTTCAGTATCTCTCCAATGAGACCAATCTGGCTTGCCCTGAACATCCTCTGTTCATTCCCTTCTCTTTGTCACAAAGTGCTTTGGAACAAGCTCCGTGACCCAGAGAGTTTCTCATTTCTTCTGTCTCATGTGCTATACTCCTTACCAAGCAAGACTGCCTCTGAATATTGACAGAGTATTCTCTTGTTCCTATAGTCTTTGACTCTCTTCTCCATTCAGTACACTGGTATTCTCACCTTCCACCTCCTAGTTCTCACCAGCTTCCAAGAGACATAAACAACAGCCCTTCTGCAAAGTATTCTTTCTTCCTTTTCATCTTATCTTTTCCCATTTCTCTCCTGCTTGTTTCTGGTTTCTCCATTTATCTTGGTGAGCATACATATATGAATTAGTTGTGCGTCATATAGATCTTTCTTGCTCCTGGTCTTGCAATATAGTAGCTTTAGTCAAAGACCTATGCATTGGCTTTCTAGAAAAACAAAGGGAAACCCCAAACTCCTACTTCAAATTTTTAAACTGAATGATTGGGGTTTGTATTAAATAACTGGAATCTAGTATTTATCTTGATAAGTAGATTGGTTCCCAACCATAAATCCAAACCCTGAGAGATTCATGTGGTCTTTAATAGCTCAGAGCAAGCACTCAGTTCTTCAGATATTTGTCGAAGGCATAAAATTGGAGAAGCTGTGTGTTTTGATAGCAAGATCCAGAGGAAGGTGGAAAGTAATATTAAAGACCCATATCTCCTATGTTCCACATAACCTACAGGCACAATCTGGACTTCTCACCAGCCACTTATCTCCCACCCATCTCTTCGACTACATGAAACAACCTTCTATTCAGTTACATTGACCAGTTTAAGTAGTCTTAAGTCCCAGATTTGGCAAGAAAAAGCTTTTCCATTCTTCACTTTTCCATCAACTAACAATCACAGGTCCACAGACCATTCTGCTCCCACTTAATCATGTTCCCAGAAACTTTTGGGTCAGGCATTAGTCATCAGGCTGTTGAGTCTGGATATGGGTCTGCAGCAGCGAACAAGATGAATTAAAGAAACACAGGAGAAAGGCTGTCTGCCAAAGCTGCAGTTAAGCACCAAGGATCTAAGACTGAAAAGCTGAAAATGAGCCATGAGTTTCATTTTGTAACAAAAAAAATGTAAAAAATATTTAGTGAGATGCAAAAATAACGCTTTCTCAATAAAATATGCACAAAACCTTAAAGAAGTTGTGGATCAAGAAGAGAGAGTCCAAAGGGAAGCAAGGGGTATGATCAGTGTTAGGATGTATGTAGGATGATACAAGAGTGAAGCTGTTCTTTCCAAAAAAAGCGAAGACTGAGGAAGAATTTTCCTCTTTTATTTTGTGACTTTCTGTCAATATCAGCATCTGCTCATGAATTAGCTCCTGAACCTTCACAACTGGCACACACCAAGATAAATCCACTCCAAAAGGCAAGTCTTTGTGCATTTGTAAGCCTTACTGTATTGCAATATCACTGTGGAACTTGGGTCCTATAGAGCAGGCTTGCTATCATGAAATGCTTTTACTGTTTCTTCTTGTTCCGGATCATTCTAAGCACTTGTTATGTAGATTTCTGGGGGAAAAAAAATCTCAAGTTTGACTGAGAAATGTATGAATAATATCTCTTCCTCCTCCTCACCACCAGACTCATGACACAATTTAGAAGCACTATGCAATAACTTAAAAATAGGTAGAAGTTACACTGCCATATTTAAAGTAAACTCTACTTGATTATCTGCTGGTAAATGGCAAGTTTAGATGCCTCTGTGACTCATTTTAGGATACTTTTTAAGAGCACCTGAGGCCAAATATGATTACAAAATAACATTTTTAATCCTACAAATATTTTTTAGCCCTGTTTCTTCACCATCAAAAATAAAAAGATTATGCCCTTTCCCTTTTCATTGTATATATTTCCTCTTCTGTCAGAAAAAAAGAGAGAAAATCACCTATGTATCCTGCACTATTGATTATAAAGGTGAGAGTAAAAATCTCACTTAATACTGTAGTAGGGGAATGAATATGCAATCCCTTCAATTAAAAAGGAGCGTCACATTAAGAAATCTATAAACAATTTCTTGCAAAGTTAAGACAGTGCTAATGCTAGTGCAGGGCATAACAGTCCCTGTGTTTGATCTTATTCCCTACCTTTTATTTTTACACTGAAGGTAAATTTCATGTATGAGTTGAATCACAAAGACTTAGCTGACTTAAGAAGTTAAATAAAATTGAAAATGCAATATAAAAATATACATAACGTACAAGATTTGTTCAAGTAAAGGCTGCAGGATTAGTGTTTTTAATGACAATATTGACAAATACTGGTATTTTACAGATCATAAATATGAAGAAGTAATTAAATTGTACATTTCTTCTATTAATATTTTTGCTCCAGTGCAGAGTAATGAAGAGTATATTTTGCCTGTCAGTAGTTTCTACTAGATAGTATAGATTCATACTTAACAATAATTGCCTGAGATTTTTAGTTCCAAAATAATTTATAAGGTTAATTCTTGATATTTTTGTAATTTTTTTCATCAGACACACATGTATCTAATTTGTATGTAAAGTTGCTAAAGGGAAAACCTCCCACATCAACATCTTTAGGAAAAGTATTCTCACTCAGATAACTCAGCTGGAAAGACTGAAATCTAACTGAATACCTCAACTAGCGTGAACATGTACATTTAAATCAGATACGAATTAGTATCTGTGTGTTCCTTCTATAAAATCAAAAGTGAAGTAGGATTATTACATTGCATAGGTGGAAACAAATTTGTTAAACATGAGGAGTTTTTAATGTTGAGGATAAAAAAGTGTATAGGACTACAAAGAATGCTTGTGCCAATTCTTAGTTAAATAAGATTCACTTCAGCTAGAATCTACAACTCACTCTTTTGGATATATATCCCTTCATATTCTGTGAAACTGCTGGACATCAGCTACTAATCATGTATTAAAATCTGTACTTAAAGACAGTTACCTGACACATTTTGAGATTCTAAATTTTATTTCCTGATCATCTTAGAAATTGAATTAAAATTAATTGTACAAGCTGTGTCTCTGCAAAGATATCATACGCATGTTAAAAATGAAACGCATTGACAAAACAGGTGAAAACATGTTTTAATGAATGTGTCCTGAAAACTGGTAAATGGTGGAAGATTCTGCCAAATATTGAAGGTTTGCAGGGCAGCTTTTCAAAACATAAAAGCCAAATCAACCAACCATGCATGTTCTGTACAGACTTGGCTCTTACCGTAAAATACTTTCAGAGTTTAGGATGTTTGCTGCTAACAGACCATTTTCATAATAAATGACATATTCCTAAAGAAAGTAATGCATTTGAATGTTGCTGGCTTCTCAGGCTCAAAAGTAACAAAAATAAAGCCAGATGAGTACTGTGATGTTATGAATCATAGACAGCAGAAATAACCTTTCTACAGTGCCATCTACCTTGGATTCTCAAGATTATGAAGAACAACATTAATTGATAAAGTTGTGCATGTTTTGCTATTTCTTTTTGTATTACAGACAGCAGACAGTAAGTGCCCTGAAGGCATTCAGAATTTTGCTAGGAAAACAATAATGAAAGAAAAAGTGTACGTTGAGGTTAACCACGTTTTCTCTTTTTCTAGCTAGGGTCAAAAATACGCTTTAGAGTTAATGTCCCCACTGTCACACCTTCCCGCACAGAGCAGGCTCAGACCACACAAGCTAGGCTTGTTTCACATGAAACTAATTTGGAATATTCACTCCAAAAACACACTTAATATCCTCCAGCTGCCAATAGGTGTCCAGTCCAGGAGGCAGGCTAGAGCCAGTCTGAAGAAACCCTCCCCTCCCAAAAACATCTATATAACATGGACCCTGGGTTCTTGGCACTAATTGTTTCATACCATGGGCCCATTCTTATTGCGGTGCACTGCTTGGTAATATAGTCCTAAAGTTATCTTAGTTGGCAAAACTGCTTCAGGCTATGGGATTTTGAAATCCAACTACTAAGTTCAAGACACCACGAGAGACTTATTAGTGTAGCTCCCCTGTGCAACTGAAGCCTCTGAGACACATAGTGACACATAGTGACACTCCAGTGACTTTGTTCCCAGAGGTGGTTATATACAAACCAACCAAGTCCTGACACCACGCGTTCATCAAACTCATGGTAAACCAGCTTCAGCAAAAGAGAACTTAATCTCCAATAGCCACTTATGTGCTCAGTAGTATACTCTATTTGTATGAGAAAAATCTCAGTTTAAGTTCCTGTTTCAAATCAGGGAGAGTGATGATTAAAAAGTAGGTCTTCCAGTACCTAGATTTATCTTTTAGGATACCCCACAAGCAATTTCTTCAGTGTCAACTGTTAGACTTACTCTAGTCCAGTTAAAATCAGCACGAGACACCTCAGCTGTAAATGGAAACAGAACTGGGACAAAAAGTGTTGTCTACTTCAAGAAGCCAGAATATCTTGACTGAGATTACTTCAACAAAATAAAATATCCTACTTAGAATTTGTAATCAAATAAGTCATATGAATGTTTCAATATTTGTATTATGTGCAATATTCATTTTCTAACAGTATTTTTGTCATTATTCTTGATTAGCTCCAGCTAGGCAGACAGAAAAAGATACATTTTAGAAAGCAAACACTCTCCAGTGAAAGGCAGGGAGAAAAGCAGCTGTGATCTTCCCTGGCTTGCTCAATGACACAGCAAATTAGTTGTGCAAGTGAGAATAGACACCATATTTTCTGAGCCATAAGCCTGCAAAGTTAATCAAAAAGTTATTTTTATTCTCAATTTAAGTATAATTATCATTGGCTATGGAAAAATACTTTACCAAAATAGTTTGAGGAGTAATCAGTAAAGAAGAAAAGAAACTTGTAGTTAGTTTCTGAATTAATAAAAGGAAAAGTTTAATATATATGCTTGGAAAATATATAGCACAGTTAAACAAGATCCATGTGAAATATATCCAACCGTCAAAAAATGAAGGCAATTAGCAGCAATTATAGAGCTTCTTTCCCAAAACTATGTATTGTAAATCCTTTTAATCAGGGAAAGCACCAATAACATCAAGCCATTGTGTGTCTGAACAGGAAGCCTAGTATGTAAGAACACTTTGCTCTTAATTAACTTTTGGATACCACTTTCTGCAGATTACTATCAGCAGAGGTGCTGCATAGAGGAAACTATGTATTTTAGATTCCTATTAAAGGATTAATTGTATTTTTAAGTGCAATATGGTAATGAGAAGTAATGGTTGTTTGCTGGAGGTATACTGTACTTAATAGGTTGGTGGATTAAACAGTCCCTGCATTAAAAGGAATTATTGTATTTGTCATAAATACCTTTGAGGATGAATTTGCTTTCAACTCCTGGAGGAATTCTTTGATACAAAACATGAAGGATTACATGAAGGTGACAGGAGAGGTAGTCTGCATCTGTCAGGTGTGCTCCTGATCACAGGCCAAGAAAACTTACAAAGTAACCCGGGGCACATTACTTTTAGAAACCTAGCCCTGTTATCAAAAATCAAAGAATCCGATGCAGTTAAATGTTTTGTATTTGGAAAGAAGAAGGGAAGAAGTAATGCATTTGGAATTTATTGTGTTTCTGTACTAGCTGCACTTTTTCTACTGGGCTCACTAACCCCTCAGTTAGAGGGCAACGGTGTTTATAACAATATCTGATACTGTAATGTAAAAATGAAGCTGCAAAAGTTAAATTCTCAGTTTTTTAACACAAGCCACGACCACAAAGGGCAATTTAAGGAGAAAAAAAAAACCAACAAACAAACCAAAAACACAAACCAAGAAAAAAACCTGAAGGTCCTATCTAGAGTGAATACTTTTCATCTGCTGCTTCAAGACTGGGTAGTTTCATATGAATTATTTTTCATGGGAATTTTGCAATAATCTCTTCTAACCCCACCCACCCTTTCATGTTGGATATGGTTGGTAATTGTGCAAGGGCAAGGGTGGGGGGAAAATTGCTACTGTGAGTTTGGAGTAATTTAGTTTCTAGAGACTGAAGGCTTTCATTTTTAGCAACTGTATAATCTAGAGTAAGCCTTTTCCTATAAGAGATGTAGACATGATGTACTTCCTTTGAGCTACACTGCAAGCGCTGGGAGCTGACGTTTCTGTAGAGCCAAGGAGGGAGACAGTAGGGTCAAAGGGGGGCTTAGCTTTGATTCCTTTGAGTGGGGAGGACTGTGCAAGAGGATGACCATATTATTTGGCAAGTGTGCGCACATACCAGTATAATGCCAAGGAGAGGGAGAAGGGGACAAAAAAACTTTAAAAGAACACATAAGAAGGAAGAAAAACAACAGCTTTTTGTTATAAACTGTGTTTAAGGTTGGAACCACAGAGAAGGAAATGTGAAAGAGCATAATGCAAGAGAAAAGATATTTAGATACTAGTAGAAAAATAAAAAATGTTATTTACAGTTATATAAAACACATGCAGACAGACTTGTGAACAAAATTATTTAACTTCATGTAGGTTTGAACACCAGTGTACCCCTTGTTGTAGTGTCAGTTTTCAAAATAACTTTTCAGTGGTCCTCTAGATGTTGAAAATAGCCAAGACCCTCAGTCTCTTAGTGTTACAGAATGAAGAGAAATTAAGGAGGAATGCTACTGGAGAGAGTACTCATTTAGAAGAGCAACACTGATCCCGCAACCTTCTCCCTGAAAGAAATGGCTCCTCTGTAGACCTGAGACACTTCCTTTCCTGTTTCAGGAGATCCTTCAGCCCTCACACTTCATGACAGATGCTGTCGTGGTTTAACCCCAGCCAGCAACACAGCACCACGCAGCCGCTCACTCGCTCCCCCCCGACCCAGTGGGATGG
>JAVKLA010000047.1:14987329-15017376 GCA_034782735.1 Sagittarius serpentarius | reverse complement strand
TACCACACTGAAAACACAGCGCTGTACCAGCTACTAGGAAGACAATTAACTCTATCCCAGCCGAAACCAGGACAGATGCCTTTTTCAGGAAAAAAACATAAGCTTCCCTTAAGTATGATTAGACTTGAAAAATATCAAGAAAGCTACAGTTGTCTTTATTTGTTTATGTATTCGATGAGGCCTTAAAGTCCTTTTCAAGCTGAAATTAGCTTGTCAAAGAAAACAGACTGTGAGGCCCAAAAAAACCTTTAGTAGCTCTTGATGAACGAAGTTATTCCATGTTTTTTCAAAAAAGATCTCAGATGGGAGTATACAAGACCATGCAAGTATTATTTCCTTGTCAGCTTCTCCCAGGATTTTTACTATGAAGTTGGAAAAAAATAAAAGTGTAAAAATTCTATTCTATTACAATACTAAGTTAGAAGTCCTACAACAGTTTCTCTTCAAAATATACACATAAAATGCTACCATGCTCCAAGATGTAATTTATGTATTATTGCTGTCTTGCATGGAAATTACTAGAATTGTGGTTTCATAAGGTACGATGTTAATTAAAACTTAGTGTTGAGTATAAAAAGACCACCAGAACCAAACTCTTAAAAATTCTAATGGAAAAGAAGCTAAAGTGATAACAAGTCAGTCTAATACACACTAAGAGTGAATAAAAGCTTATGACTGTATGCTTTAAAAAATGCAAGAATCCATAGAACATTGATACTGAAAGATGTAAGAAATAGAATTTTTTTTCTGAACAGTTTAGAAATAAACCATATCCCAGCGTGTTAAGTCTGTTCCTCAGTCTGATTATCATTTGTCATTTGAAAGTGTTAGTAAAGGAAAGAAAGTCTAATATAATCCAAAGAAAAGGCCAAAAACAATTTAAATTGACAGTCAAGGTCAGCTTGCCAGTGCAAGTCAATTTTTCCGACTCTTAAGCCAGTGAGTCAAATAAAGAGAAGTGAGCCTGCTAAGACGGTTATTCCTGAATCCAATTAAAGACAATTCTGAGGTTCTTTCAAGTTATCCCATTACAACCTTCAATAAACCACCACCTAATTTTTTTATTATAATTATTTGTGTAAATGCTAGCTCATAGACAATTAGTCTTCTCTGTAGGAACTCACATGAAATACTGGATTTGCTTTGTAGAAAAGCGTTGCATAAAAGTTAAATGGCTTTAGGAATAAAGGAACTTTAAACAGTATGGTTTTCTGAATCAATTCAGCAAGCCATAAAATCCCAACTAGCTAGTTTTGAAAAGAGCATGTCTGGCTTGTGATTTTTAGTGGCTTGAGAGTGGAGCTAGTGGTAAATCTGATTATACTGAAAACTTATTTGCAGTCTTTGAAATTAAATAATTGCATTGGTCTGCAAAGTTGGGGATGATTTGTTACAGCTTCAGCACTGAAATATATTTATCTGTTTCAAATTCTTCCTGTTGTCCCTAGTAATCGTAATTCCTTCTGTGCATCAGCTGTATAGATTCACAGTTCTAAGTTTTAGGACATTTGTTTTCTCCTCTGTATTCACATGGTCTATGGGAGGTTCCTCAGGATTTTTTAAAGATTTTGCACTAACAGCAGAGAACATTTTCCCTTAGCTCCTCTATATATTCACACCTCTTCTTCAGTAGACCTCAAACATTGCTAATTATTCATCTTCATTCTGGAGAGAATCCCCAGAACAAGTCATAGTTCAGTCTAGGAAATGATTTACCTTTTCATCTTAGTTGGTCTAAAGCTTCATAGAGACAAATCAGTTCTGATACCAGAGATACAGAGGAATGACCTCCCAATAGAGATATTTTGCCCTATATCCTGTCTCTGACAATGATAAACCAGACAACAGAGATATTTGACTTGGTTCTCCCATCCAGCATCCCATAATCTGTGGTTTATGGACATATTCTGATTTCCAGTTTGCCTGTATGGAAATCAGATATCCATACTTATTCTTCTGCAGAATGACCAGAAGATCCCTGAATTCTCTGTTGGAGTTATTTTTAAGGACTGGCCTCAACCTTGACACCTTCTTTTCTTGTAATAGTCAGTTTGGTCTAAGAAATACACAGCTTACACCAGTAGCTTTTATGTTTAAAATCCAAGTTCATTTTGAAGTCTTCAATTAATTCCACTTATTCTAGTAATGTTTTACTATTCATATAACCAGTTTGCTTTAAAAACTCTTCCACCAGCTCTTCATTCTGAAATTTCTCCAGTTCATCTCCTGAAAAAAAAAAAAAGACATGAATATAAGAAATTCCCTGAACTCCATCTTAGTGAATGTCAATGCAGTTGACATACTTTTATGCTGTAGTCTTATTGTCCTAAAGAAAGTCGGAGCTCAGTCCAGGTGATCCTCTGCCTCTTCGGTTCAACAGGCCTTAAGGACAGTAAAGTCAAGTCAATACTGATACAAGAGTAATCCTTGGAATTCTCCTCTGTACTACCGGATTCCAGATCAGTGGAACCGTATTTTTCCCACTAATTCTTCCCTATCGTTACACAGAGGATCACCTGTTCTCCTGCATATCCTAGAACTGTAGCAAACAGCATGAATCTGATTCAGGCTACCACATGCAGCCTACATTCAGTTTAAAATGTAAATATTTAGAATTGTGAAATTAATTCCACCTCCAGTGAGGTCCTCTCTGTGGACAAGCACTTGCAAAGAAAATAACAGTTAGGACTTTCAGTTTAACTGCTGCTCTTCGAGATGCGAAGACTGCACAGATTACACAGCATACTGGTACTAACTAGAAGTTTGTCTCTGGCATTGGGGGAGGGAGGGGGCTGGTGAAGGTAGAGAGTGAACATTGCGTAGCCCTGGCTATGGGAATAACAGGTGTGGTAACTTGGTAGACTTAAAGATCAAAGTGCAGCCATACACACTCTTGCTACTGAAAGTGAATATGTTTTCTCGTTGCAAGGATTCTTGTATATCAAGAATGCCAAGAGTGGAGGTGCTTAACTTAGTCTCACAGCTCTTTGCCTCCAGATGAGTTAAAACCCATCCACATCTATAAATACCAGACCTCTAATTCACCAGTTAGGTAGAGAATAATATGAAGTAAGAGGCAGTTCTCAAGAAAAAAAAAAAAACATGTATTGAAGTAATTATTTAAATCTGGCATCCCCTTTAGAACTAAGACTGAAGGATAAAATCCAAACATGCTACTAATTTGCCTGTTGCAAAATACTGCTATGCATGGTGACAGTACTGACGAAAAATGAATGCATATACACACACTTGTAAGACCAACTTATGTTTATTTATTTTATGATATGTATAAACACTAGTACCAGTGCAATAAGGTTATTAAAGAAGTCCTTAAAGTATGTCCCCTTTCCTCCAGTGGAGAACTTCAAACTGACACCACTATTTTTCCAAGTAACAGAGAAAAATTCTCTTATACCAAAAAGCAGAGAAGCTGAAAGTCTGTGATGCTGGCACATAATTGGAAAAGGAGCTAACAGGATGCAAAAAATTTCTAGTAACAGCCACAGAAAAAGCCACAGTAGAACATAGAGGTATTTTTAAAAACAGGTGTGTTTTCTAGGTACTTGCACCTCTTTTGGCACACCAAATTCTCCCTGACAGAGTTATTGGTTGACCAGCAACCTCACAGGGTAGTACCCAAGACTGTTTGCATGGTTGGATAGTGCAATTGCTGTGCGCCAGCAACTAAGAGTTTTGGTGTTACTTTATAATATATAGAATCACTTTACTATCATGGCACTGGGAACTTACCATAGCATTGGCACCTGTCACTAATGGTCATTGAAATATTTATGCTGAAGTGACAGATGCACTGATCAGATATGGTTCAGAAGGAGAACATGCAACTACCTAAGCAGCACTTAGACATTGAAACAGACTGTGAAAAGGTGAAGCGTGAAGATTCAAAATGGTGAAGGCTAAAGCACAAGATGCTGAAGTACTGGTGGTGCTGTGTCTGCAAAAAAAGGTGAGGTTTGTCCTTAAGGCAGTACAGCCATCTGTGTGCTCACCAACACTGATTCATCATGGTTGTGATCCAGACTCCAGTTTATCCATATTTTTTCAGCCACAATTGCATTTCACCAATCAAGGGGGGGAGTGGGCTTAAAAACAAACAAACACACAAACAAACAAAACCCCCCAATACTTGCTACTCTATTTTTAAAATAAAATGTCCAATAATTAAGCTTGAAGGGATGATTTCCTTAAAAATACCTACTGCAATTTGTTAAAAATATATGAATAATTAAGATGACAATGAAATATTTCACTTTTAGACAAATTAAATGTTTTGTTTGAGCCAAAACATATATATTACTTCCCATCTTTATGTTCCCATGAGAAAAATGAGAGAAAATCATTTCAGGTTGGTCCAAAATTGATTTTTTCCACAATTTTTCAGGTCAGCCAATGAAGTGAAAAATCAATTCTTCACACAGCTTTAACTCAAGCCCTTCTTGAATATAGAATTATTACTTTCCTCATGAGCATTTTCCATGGCATTCCTCACCACATAAATTAATTTATCTTAATTTGGCATAGATTAATTAATTCATCTTCACAGTACTTTTGTAAAAGAACCGGGATTGCTATTTTGATTTCACACAAAAGAAGTTGAGGTATTGTTAGATTAGAGAGCAAAAATTGCACTTTTGGGTGCTCCCCACAACTACAATCTAATTTGGCAGAGTAGTTAGCTGTTGCATGAAATGCAGAGCTCAGAGCACAGACTATCTAAATGGTCAAAGGACACTTCCCACAGACTTCAGGTTCCTCTATGCTTTCATAGTGCCCTTGTGAACAAGGTGGCAGGGTTTCATATTGGACACTAGAGACAGTAATACAATTAGTTGTTAGCTCTGAAAAATTTACTTTAAAGGACCATCACACAGGAACCAGTTCAGAAGCACAACAGAGTTAGAAAGACTTAAAAATAATAAAATAAAAGAACTTATTTCCCTATAACAGTAAAATGTTCATACAGTGTTGGATTCTGCCATGTTCCAATAGAAGTGAAGATACAATGCTCTACTACAGTACTCTGCTACAAACCATCAAAAGCTGCTGCCAGAAATAAAAGACTACACAATGGGGTATATAGAATGAGACCGTGCATCTTTAGATCTTGAAGACTACAACGCTAAGGATCAGTAACGTGTTAGAAAACCCAGCTGCACCCAGATACGACCGTGACATTCCACTGACAGTAATGCAGGTTTAATGAAATGCCAAAAATGGCCTATATTTTTCATCTCCATTCTCTTTTTTTAAATAGTGCCGTGGCATATTACTAGAGGTACAAAACAGCAACCCACTTAAGATCATATGGGCAAAAACCCTGTATCTTTGTATCACACCATTAAAGTGAAACTAAACTTTGTGATTTTTCTGCCTGAACATCTTCCTTAAGTCTCATTACAGGGCAAAGTAAAGTGATTTTCATTTCTGAGATGTGATTAAACTCACATTCATGTGCTGAATGTGGTTTAGAGTCTTTTATTGGGAAAAAATATAGACTTCAGAGCTAGTAGTCTAGTGCTACAGTACAACACTCTGTGAGACCATTAAATTTAATCCTTCCTTCAGACTCACTCCAGGGGTGATTTCAATTAAATTTGTTCAAAATTTATCAGTTTCCTGCATGTAGGCATAAATGATTCAAAGGCACTTACATATTCACTGAGCAGAATGTATTGAAGGGTACATATTATTGTTATAACTTTTCACAGTTTTTTCATAAATTTACCTAATAGGAGCTTCTATTATTCAAAAGTCTTGTCCTCTGCATTAAATGCTCTTGGTGTTCATTTGGAAATAAAATCTATCTTTCTACGCAAATTTTCAAAACATTCCTTAGCCATCAAAGCTGTCCTTTTCTTTGGCGTGCTGGTACAGCTATTTCCTAGAGGAAACATAATGGCATTTAGCTTACTAATGACTGGAAAAGCCGTTTTCTGTCCTCTGCTGTAGAACACGACACTGTTGATTCTGACGTAGTTTCCAGGAGACATGATGGGGTCTGTGCATGAAATTCATCATCATTTCTTTATTTTCTCAATTATCATCATGGGAGCTGTGCTTTTACGCTAAACAAGTACATCAATGGTGAGAAGACAAACAAGTAAAACAGCACAAGCATCTTGGAGATAACATTGGATAAGAGGGTAAGCACTTAGTTCGTAATAAATGTGTTTGCTCTTATCTGTCTACAAGAACCTATTAGACATCTTTGTGCCCTGAAGAATTTATCTGCAGGAACCCATTGGGCAGGGTCTTTGCTTCTAAATGTGTATCTATACCTGAAAGTACTGCTTGTGTACTTACCTATATGCCTGTTTAGGGATGACAACTTCATGTATTTCATACTTACAAATCTTTCAAAGAGTGTGTTAAATCTAGCTTTGGTTTGGTAGCTTCTCATATTTGCCAAACGAAAAAAGCAGAAAAGAAACTAAGCAAACATTATGTGCAATTTTATGAGTAAATAGCTTCTGCAGACTATATAAGTTAACTGTTTTAGCAGGAAGGGGAAAAAGACCGTCAAGTTGGTAGAAAATACCAATCCTTCCAAAATATATCTGAGCATCTTTGGAGGCAGCCAAAGGCTCAGTTGTTAGCAAGCTGTAAGGATTAAACATTACATTGTATTCATCACCTGCTGGATTCTGCAACTCTTCCTCCTACAGAATAGCACCTATTCAATGGCAAACCAACCCACTTCAATAAGACTGCTTATTAAATAAATTATCATTCAGACTAAGTAGGAGTGGCAGACCAGATTAGCAAAGTAAGCATTTTGTTTGAATTACCTGCTATAATTCAATCTTTTTATACTTTTGTTCTGACTTCTTTTCATCATTATAAATTCGGGGAGAACACAGAGCCTTTCTTAAATTGTGCTGTTTAGCTTTCTTTCAAATAAACTTAAACTGTATTTTAAAGATGATATCAGATGTCATCTTCTCCTTCATCACAAAATGTATGAGCCATAAAACACTATGCAGGATCTGACTGGCGGAAGCTGACTTCTTGAGGACACCTTCTCTACTCCCTCCACCAGGGAGCAGGGCAGGATAGTGGCTTCAGATACTTAACTGGTTCCTCCCTAATGCTGCCAGGACAGTCACAGAAAATTAGCCTGCATTCATCTAGCAACCTACCCTGAAAGTCACAGTCACTCAAAAAAAACCTGAAAGAGCAGCATTAATAGGAACAATAAAATTCAAGGTAGCGTTTACCAAGGTTAAGAGGTAGAAACTGCCACTTTGCTCTCTAGAAACTAGAACTTCTACACTACTCAATTCACTGTGTCATTTCACTTATTTCATGCAGTAATTCCTGCAGAAGACTAATGATGTTACTACTCTAGCTTTTAGTCTTCAGCAGATACAGCTATAGTTGTTTATTTTCATTAATTTGGTCTTGGCTGGCATTATAGGGAAAACACAGCTATATATAATTTGTTTGTACAGTGACTAGCACCAGGGAGTATTGGCCCATGCTTGGGCTTCTAAGAATGACAGTAATGAAGATGATTCCCAAAGGAAGCTCTGCTTGGCAACTTTCAGACCTAAGACAATAAATTTTTCTACCTTCTTTGGAGATAAAAACTATAGGGAAAATGGGTGGTACAACTGCTGCACATTTTTTATATATAGCTGAGAAGTTTCCCAGAATAAGCCCAGAGAAATATTTCATGGCCTGGTCATTATTTATATAAAATAAGCTAGTGCATTAAATAAATGCTTTTTGGTCTTTACCTAAATCACATTCTAAACCATCTGAAAATTAAGCCTCATGATTTTTCTTACCTTTGTATTTTTAATAGTTTAGATTAAAAGAGCCTTTAATATTTTTAACCTCTAATTTTTTTGACCTAGACACTCAAAATATGTTATCTGAGGCAGCTATTGATTTGCTCATTTAGAGTCTCTATCTATTCATTATGGCCCTAGTTTCACAATTTATGACAAAATTAGCTTGATGAAAACCAAGTGTTCAGGATAAAAGTATTTAACTGAAATTGGGAGGAAGCTTTGTCTGTGTAAAGTATGAAAATTCTGGTATCTTAACATTTTAATAAAATGAATTTAAAAGGGGAACATTAACATTAGAAAGCAGTTTAAATATTTTACAGAAAAAATTATTTCTAAGAACTTTTGGGCAAGAGTTTTTCATTAACATTTGAAATAAAATTCTAGCCATTTTTAACTTACAAATTTCAAAGAAATGAAGTGTTTAAACCTATAAGAAGCAGAATTTTGTTTTCAGGTCATATTTGCAAAATGCATGAGGTTTAAAGCCCCACAGTGTATTAACATCCAAGAGGTGCTTTGTGTTGTCACAAGATGTAAGACTTATATGAGAACCCTGTGTTAACTCTCCTGTGCTTCTGTGCACTGAAGCTAAACAAATTAGGTATTTCACAGGGTAGATTAGTAGAGCCCTCGATTTTAATACCTTAGTATATAAATGCTAATACTGGGACTCTTAAATAAGGTAAGCAGGAGGAGAAATAAATCTTAAAGGGAAAAACAGTTGTCTCTGCAGCCCCGCAGGCAAACCCCTCTGCAATTTCAATATGTTAATTTACCCTTTTTTTCTGATAAGTAAGGAAAGTAATTCAAATGCTTTAGCAAGAAAATAATTTAAGCTAATCAATCCAAGACGAAAAGTGAAGGAAGAAAAAAACAACCATCGAACCCTATTTTATCCTGATGCATTTATATGGTTCCATAAATGTACCTGGGCCTTCATAAAGCATTGAGAATAGGTCCTTGCCTCAGAGAGTTCACAGCTAATGATAACAGTTTACAAATCCACCAATACTATTGGACATGCTGAAACACATCCTGCCATGGCACAACTCCGACTGTATCATTCCTCCTTCCTAACAGCCCGCTTTAAAGAATCACATTTTAAGGCTGGTTTAATGTATTGGGTTAGGAGACCTTGCACAGTTCACTACAGAGTGGTCACACGAATGGTAAATGAACATCCAGCATGAAATGAATATAATGTGCTGAAGTACTGAAATCACTTCAATGATAATTCTCGGATATATTTTATACATCTTTTTTCTTTCATTATCTTCTATATTTGTTAAAATTTTAAAAAGTGATTTTGAACTGAAAAAATTGAGAGCATACTCTAGTTGGCACTGTACTTCCTACAAAAGCCTGTACTGTAAAACCTGTCGTAAGTGGCACTGAAAATTTCTCTCCAAATGCAAACAATTATAATACTTGTTTTAAACAGCTTTTTCTTTCTAAGGGGAAAAGCAGAATTTTGATTAAATTAAATGTACTTAATTTTAATTTACTTACCTCATTTACTTATTTTCAAATATCTAAATGTCACTATTTCTCCTTGAAGTGACGGAAAGCAAGTAACCCCCTCTCTTAAGTTACCTCCATCTTAACTCTTCTGAAGGGCTCTTGACACATAACAGACACTTGTACTGCCCGCCGCTACTGAAAATCACAGGATGCTGAAGAGAGCCCTTGTTTCATGCAGCCTCACAAAATAATTGCAGCAAATATGAATGCAATAAAACAGTCCTTGATGCAGACACCAGAACACAGACCTAGAGTGTCTAGTCAGAGAAAAGTGTAAAATGTGACAAGCAAATTAAATAACATATCTTTGTTATTGTACTCATTTTTCTCTTGGAAAGAAAAAGAATTTGTCTCATGACTTTGCAGTCAGTCAACAAAATAACTTTAAACCACTTCCCTTGATCCAGGTCTTCATAATAGGATTTAAATAAGAACTTAGTTAAATATGTAATTTGCTATTCTATCAGAAATTATTAAGTATCTGGAGAAGTTGAGAGATGGAAAATAGGGTAAGAGCTGTGAGGCAGACAGCAGCAGATCTTGCTAACAGGAAAATTATTGGATTGAATGGTGACAAACCAAAGGTTGAACTACCCAGATGTTCTATAATTGATTTGGGTAAAAATATTGGTTTGTTACTGAAACAGCTGATGATACAAATTGACAAAACATTGCTTACACAGAGGATGATGTGTCTGTTAGTCTAGCACTTGCATTGATCTGTTCCTCTGCCTGGTAAATCCAGAAGACTAAAGGGTAATGGAAAAAGGATGAATTCAAATGTTCATAAGGCATGAACCTCACCCTTAGGGCCTAATAAAAATATGTGCTACAAGGGAGCTATCAAGTTCTAAGCAAGTGAGGAAGAAGAAGAGCAGTGCTTGTTTACCCATGACAACATGACACTGACCTATCAAAGTACTGCGGGGGAAAAAAAAGGGAAAAAAATGTAGATGTATTCTGGGACAGGTGGACATTAATGTCTTTGTACACAGCACTATGGAGAACTCATCTGAAATGCTGTTATCTGTTCATGCTGTGCACATTCAGGAGACCTGAATTCAAGCCAGAACACGTAATGCACAATGATGAGGAGAATCAAACCCTATATTGTTCCAGGAAACCGAGAGAGCTGGGGCCATTGTCCTAGCAAAGGAAGGGCTGAACAGACAAGGAAGTAGCTCAGAGGACTACTACCAAGTAGTAGAAATTCCAGCAAGGAAAGACTGTCAGGAAAAAAACGACCAAAGTTAGTAACTGTTCATGAAAAAAGTGTGGGCTGAAATTATCAGGTGGTGCTTTGCAGCCAGAGAAGTGATGTTCTGGAAAAGCCTTCCAGTGGTAGAGAAGACATAAACAAACTCTGGCCAGCTGTAAGACCTGCAGACTGTAACTGCTTACAATACTACTTTAACCATCTTAGAAGAAAGCTTTCTCCTTCCCTCTGTGATGTTAGGGATTGAAAGGCAAATTTTTCTGCCTCAAAATTTTAACTCGTATGACAAAAGCTATTAAAACTACCTGTACGAAAAATTAATGTCCTGCCTTTGCAAACTGCTTCTAATATGGGTGTTTCCCACAGAAAAGTCCAGCTCCATGGCCAAAGCTATGGGAGCATGTCACTACTCATATATGGTGTTACAAGAAATTCAATCCCCATTCCAAAGAAATTAGATTTGTCTTTTCCTTGTCTCATCTAAACCTTCTGTGACAGTGGGTCTCAGAAATTTTATCTACCTTCAGTACTTGAGAAGGCTGAAAGTTTGATGTCCCTGCTGAAATTCAGATGTGGAGGTTTCAGGCATTCAAATTAAAGTTCTGCAGAAGCATAGAGTTTTATAAAGAATAACATACTTTTCCATTGACTTTGGCACACAAAATGCAGCAGCAACTCTTAAAAAAAAAAAGAAATGTCAGTGAAATCCAAATAAAGGCTCAACAGTTTCATTACAAGAACAGTTTTAGACTATGGGGGGTCAAAAATCAGACATATGTTGAGTCCAAAAATTTTTTCAGTCTCACAGGTGATCAG
Organism: Sagittarius serpentarius; assembly: GCA_034782735.1. Lineage (NCBI taxonomy): Eukaryota > Metazoa > Chordata > Aves > Accipitriformes > Sagittariidae > Sagittarius > Sagittarius serpentarius. The sequence continues at coordinate 15,006,006 of JAVKLA010000047.1, read as the reverse complement.
TGAGAGTTGAGAAGTCTTCATACTCCACTGAAGATGCATCTGACATTACTATGTTACTGGTGATGTCAAACATAGGCCCCTCTGGTTTGTTTTTTCTGTCAGTTCATGCACAGGAGCCAGACAATTTAACCACTCAGGGGACAAGCTTGGCAGATGAAGAACCCAGATACCAGTTTATAAATTTTACTTTTCCAGCAGTGGCATCTAAGTCTGGTCAGCCTTTGACCAATTTTTACTGCAGACTTTGTCAAGCTGCTATGTAGTTTGTCCATTACAGGGGTACCGTGTCCTTCTGGAACAAGTACCTTCAAAACCATTTTTAATTATGAAGAATTCATATACTTTTTAACGATGATTAATGTTATGCAACATGTGTAACTACTGTTTTGTTCATATGTGGAAGATGGGAACCATTGCATACAAACTAGATATCATAAAATACAATCTTTAAAAGAGCAGATGATTATTGCTTAGGTGGAAATAAGACATGTTTGATGCCTTGTATGATAGAACTTCTGCCTATCCAATGTAAGCTATTGGTTTTGGCATTGACTTAATAGATTTGAGGTAAAAAAAACCAAAACCCAAATGTATTCATGAATTACTGAGCTTTCCTTCCATGAATCAGTCTTTTACCTCCTCTCTGTCTTATATAAGTCAGTAAGTTTTGTGCATCTGTTACTGTTCCACTCAGACAGCCACCGTCTTGATGTAATATTTCTGCAAGCTGAAAACAAACTGTCCCAGCTCTCCAATTCATGAATAAAGCCTTTATTACTACTAGACCCAACAGGAGAAACAAAGACATTTGAAGGGAAGGCCTGAACACAGATTTTATACAACTGCATGAAATTCCCAAGTAAGCATAAGTATGGCTAGGACTTAGTCTCCTGGATAGCCCATTGGTCCCCGAGACTGAATGTTACTGGTGAGCCCAAAGAGGATGCCGAACCATTGCTGGCACTGCCTGAGGGACAAAGGCTGATCGAAACAGGTAACTCTGTGCCGAGTACTACATGTGTTATTCTTCCTAAGTTGCTGGAGAAGGAGCTCACAAAATACCCAGGCTTTAATCAATGGTATGGCTACATCCAACTGTGCGTTATTAAAGAGAGCCTGGAAAGTTTTCACCAGCTTGCAGCTACCACCACAGAGCTGTTTTTGTGGAGGGGTTTTTTGAAGGTAAATGCTCTGATATATCTAAAGCTGGTGTAAATGTGCATACATTTGTCTACATTACCAGGGTGAGGTTTTATTCTAGAGCTCTGGTTTTGTTTAACTGAAGTAGTATTTCTTCAGATCATTACCTAAACATGTATTAGTAACTCCATTTATAGTTCTTACACTTTTACAACAATAAAACACTTTTTGTTCTTCTACCTTAAGATAATCTGAGGTATATGATTAACAGAAAAAGAGATTCTTTGCCTCTTCAGACACCCATAAAACAGACCTCGGCACATAATTTCTATCAGTTACAGCAGTAACACTGGGATGAGCACATGTCTCTTTCCATATAGAAATTGCAATCTTGTCATATAGACTTTAAAATAAATTTACTTTAAAAATTCTTGTCCTGTGTATTTGGATATAAATATACATTAATAATCCTTTCTTCCTTTCTGAATTATAAGTATCTTTAAAAATATTTGGTTTTATTAAAATATAATCTTCTAAATCACATTCCTTTTTTCTGCTCCTACGATATTTACTTAGGCTCATGCTTTCATCATAACCTAATCTGTCATATTTCAACTGGTTTTGTTTGTCATTCAGACTTCTCCATTGTCCTGCCAGTATTTAGAACAACTGAAAAAAAGCACCATTGATAATATTTTTCATGCTGAAGTGTTCATTTTAAATATTTGTGGCAGTATCACACATTAATCCTATGTATAATTGTCATACAGATTATAAAATTGCTACAGTAAACCAAAGATTATGTGGTCTACATTGGCTGTGATATCGAAGTGTCTGAGAACTCAGCTGAACCATTTTTAGTTTTGAAATGAAGGAGAATGCAATTGTTTTCTTATTCATTTGCTTGGCCTAAAACTTACCACTGTGTATTTTTAAATATATTGGGAAGTAACAAAGTGAATAGCTCTACCAGCACAACAGCTCTAGGTTATTCTGTCACTGTGGGAATGCTGTTTTCACTCTCCATGACCTTTATAGCTTAAGTTTTTTGCAGGCGTTAGCAAATTAAATTTTGTAATGCATACGGGATACCGTTATTTTACAAGAGGAAAATGAAGCGGTTAAACAACTTATTTGAGTTCAAGCAACTTTCCATCAGGATCCAGAATATAGCTTCACACCAGTACTGTGCTTTGACTTGAAGACATTTTCCCTCACAGTGATGAATGAAAGTGAACAGTGAAGAAGATGGATGACCTCCTTCATAGTTAAAAAGTATACAACTAGAAATTATCTGTTCTGAACAGAAATATTCAAGTAATGCACCACCTCAAATATGAATCTTTCAGTTACACACTCTAAGAGCTGGTGAGCTCTTAAGCATCTTGTAGGTTTCCCCAATTGTTTTGGGCACCAGCCACCCTGCCCTACTTAGAACCTTACAGCATGATACAGAGCAATGTCAGATGAGAGGGATTAAACAATTATATTTTAAATTCTCTTATCTACCCAAACTGCCATGGAAAGATCAACACATTGTAAATCATCTTATAACAACCAATGAGACAAATACTCAAATGCAACAAATACATTTATTGGTCCTTTGCCATGGAAACAGATACACATTCCTAATTCCCATTTCCTAATAGTATGTGTTTGGTAGGAGAAAAATCAAAAGTGATGGAAGATACTGGTCTCATCTACACTGGTGAATTTCAGCCATGTGCAAGCCCAGTTCTGCTGCTGGAAAAAGACTCAAGGCCACAAGATAGTCTGGTGTCTACACACATAAGACCACTGTGATAACTGCAAAGACAGGATTAGCTATGTGTGCAAAAAGTGGTGCTCATGCTATGTCTTCTCTAGGTTTCCCTAAAATTGTGCTTTAATCATCAAGCACAGCTCTTGGATAGCTTGCTGAGACACTGCCACTTCACAATGACGTGTGCACTTCTTCACCTCCAACAGCTTCTCAAAGAAATACAGAACCAAACTTTATTGCAAGTAGTTTGTTTTTCTTAGTGGTTTGGGGTTGGGTTTTTTTTCTATCTATCTAAAACCTCATCTACTGCTTTGAAAATGTACTCATAGAAAGGGTTTATCATGCTCAGCTTGATGTTCTCCAGAAGGCTGTGGAGTGCTGCTATGCACCAGGACTGAATTGTGTCACACAGGATTGCAATGAAGTAGGTGCACGTGTGGAGTGTTCACATGAGAATTCTACCTGTGTGAGCGATTCCCTAAAACTGCAACCAGTGCTTTGGACTTGCCATGATGCTGAGAGGTTCCTCGACCTAGCCTTTTCCTACAGACATATTTTTTTCTCTATCTAGCTTTCTCTTTCCTTTTTTCTCCTTCCTCTATGTTTAGTTCTGATGGACAAAAGAAAAAATGTATTTCCAGGCAACTTGCTACATTTACAATCAAGTGACATGGCAGCCAGACCATTACTTATCAACTCTCCATTAAACTTTAATAGATTAATCATCAATTATTGAGGAATTAATGTTCAGATCCAGCTGTGTTGTCCCAGTTCAGTTCACAAGTGCCAGCAAAGATACTTTATGGCCTATGTTGTTGAGCATTCAGATTCTCAATCACCTCTTACGTTCACATCTCAGCTTTCTGAAGCAGAAAAAAGTGATGTTGTTTTTTTTTTAAAGTGAGTATGCAGACAGAATGAGAGAGAAACAGAAATCTGAGCTGAAGAATAATTTTCCAGTGCTTGGGAATATTCTGATACTTGAGTTTTGTGAATAAACATCTTCACCTAAAAACTAAAAAAACCCGCCACTTGAAGAGCAGCTTTTTAAACTAGGTATATAAAGCTAATCTGAAACATATTATCCACAGATCCCATAACATGAACAAATGCATATCTGCCACACAGTGGCAACAAAAAGTGACACTGACTTATTAATAAAAGTAACTACCATTCTAAACATGGCTGAGCTTTGGATCTAAAACCAAACCAACTGTTATAATAGCTGACGCACATTTTTAAAAGCCCCTGAAACACAAGGAGGGGTGTTATTAAAAGTAGCAGGTGATTTGGAAGCGGACTGATACTTTCCCCATTAGGAATGAAAACTGAAATTCTGAACTGCATATATATTTTTTTCGCCATAAGCACTGAAGCACTGGTCAAGAGATAATGACATTTAAACTAAAGGAATTGGTACTTGCTCATACCGTACTTTGGAGATCACTGTGCATATGCCATAAAGACAGGCTCTGTCAAGTAATCTTTCCCTTCCCCTACCCCTGCCAATATCAGTCTACCTGTCAATCCACCTACCTATTAGTATGCTGTTCAAGGTTGAAAAGAAATACCAAAGCAGTGTTTCTCAGTCAGTCTTCATTGCCACATGGAATAAACAATGAACAGAGAAACTTCATCACTAGTTCATTATAGTCACTTGTAAACAATTTAGAAGCATAAGCAGACTTTGGGAGTAGGCAGGTAATTACTGAGATAAAAATTATATAAATCAGGGTACTGAAACTGTCATCTGCAAATCCTACAGGGGAAAGTGAAAATGTATATTGATATATAAGGAAGGGAGCCAACGTGAAATGATAAGTGTATTACCAAGTCATTTTGTTAGTTGATTGCTTTCTTTGATGAGGACAGCCTGGGAGATATCAGACGGAAATAATTTTGACTTTGACTTTTACAGACTATTCAAGTACATGGAAGAGGAGATTGGAAAATAAAAATCCAGTGCTGTAAATATAGGCTCCATATGAATTGACTGTGGCTGGGGTGTAAGGTTCTAGGCATGATTTATATTTATTTCATTATCATTAGGAAAACACTGTCTATGGAAATAAAATCTCTTTACCCAATAGTCCTCTAAAATCATCATTGTTACTATATCCAGCAGTGTGCTTCAATCTATTGTGGTAACCATCACAGCCACGAGACGTTATTTAGCAAAAACCTACTGTCCTCCTGAAATGTCAGGTTACTATCGTGTCCAGGCTTCATGAGCTGCATGCTTGCTCTCACAGATACACTTGCACAGAGTACATACACCAATATATTCTTGTTAGGAGAAGAGTTTGACATGCTGAAGCTTCACACTGAAGGCCAAGGTCTACCTGCCTGGGCACAGGGGAATATTTTATCAAAGCGGGTTAATAATTGTTACATGATTACTTAATTGTGGGTGGGATTGTTAGTTCCTTCTGTTTACCATTTGGACAGAAAATGGCTCCACCAAGACCATTAGCAAAAACATTGGGATGGTGTCAGGGACTAGTGAGTAATTTGCTAGCACTGCAAATAACGTTCTGATAAATAATGGATCGCTGGATTCCTTGGAGGCCAAGAGAGGATGTGGAGCCAAGGGCTTAAATCTGAGAGGAGTCTGGTAACCACATCTTTAGGACTTGGGCTGTAGCAAATAAATTCTTCCTTTCCTCTAACCTCAGAGCTTGCCTTGTGAAAGGGTGATTTCAAGTATCTGGCTGACATTGGGGCCTACCTCTCCTGTAGGTACGGTGACTTGTAAAATTCGGGTATTGCACAAATCTTGTTCTTCTCCCAAATACACCTCCCAGAAGACACAAGATTTAGGGGTGCTCTTACACCAGGCTTCACACACTGTCTTATTAGTGAGTAATACAATGCACTAGTGTGGATGACTGGCCGGCGTACCAGTGACTACCACCAGCCAGTGGGCACTCTCACCACCTGTGCATACAGCAAATCACGAGTGCACTTGTTACAACGTGCTCAACCACACCAGTCCCTTTTAACTAAAACACCCTGGAAGAGCACGGGTGGACTTTGCTTACAGCACAACCTTCTGATGGATATTATGAGGGAAAATGAGTAATGTTTCCTTCTGTTCATTTGGCAGCGTATTAGAAGATTAATACAATCTGCATTAATTCCAGTAGGAAACAAATGTATGAAAGGACATACATTAAGTCTGCCTAGCTGGTTTGCATTTCTGACTGTTCTGATGTTTTGAACAGTTATTTTGAAGTAAGTAGGAAAGCATATTGCTCAAAAGAAACTTCACATGTGTATTAAAATAATTTTACTGACATTTAATAGAGATGGTCTCTCTTCCCATTTCCTCACTGCTGACAGAAGGAGAGAATAGAACGGAACAGTCTTTTAGGGTGAAGAAAACAAAGGGAAGTTTTGTGACTGTTGCAATTTTTATTTTTTTTTTTTTAGTTTTGGAATAATCCTTTTTTTCCTCTTTCTTTCATATGTTCACACACACAACAACAACAATGTATCTGACTAGAAATCATTTGATACATGTATTTGACATAAATTTGCTAGCAAGCCAAAATACACAAGACAGTATAAGTCTGTAGCTATACCACCTTGGGCTTTGATCTTGTCAGATCTCATAAACTAAGCAAGACTGGGCCTGCTGTGTAATTGGGATGGAAGACCTCCAAGGAAAACCCAGCTGTTGTAGGAAGTGGTGTTGGTCACTCAGTAGGTGGTATTCTTCATTCTGGCTCCGTACTGAATCAATGCCTTACTAAGATGCTGCTGGAGGTATTATCTGTGTACGATACATAAATCTAAGACGCTGACCAAGTGGGCTAATTAGATATCCCCTGGCACATTTCATAAGAGCTAAAATTGTTAACTGCAGCATCCTGGACAAAGTCCAAACTGAGTAAATACATTATGCCAACTTAAATATTCTCTACAGTTGCAACTGAATAAAGTATTTAAATACTTTTAATTCACTGTATACTGTTTTGTATCATTTATGTACATTGTTAAACATTTCCACATTTTACTCTAGAGGTGATGACATTTCACTGTTGGTTGAACTAATTCCTGCATGGCCTATAAAACACAGTCACAGTGAAAAACATCTTGTACAAGTAAATATTTATACAGAGTATTTTTACTGGTATACAGCTTCTTTCTTAGAATATATCATATGCCTTAGTTAGGCCAAGTTCTTTCTGTGAATAAAAATTTAAATTAAAAATATTGTCTTATATTTTCACCTCCTTACTAATTCATCACTTAGGTAAAATTTATCATCACTGTGTAAATTTGGGCAGATGGAGAGTATTTTCCTTTACAGTGAAATAAAATTAAAAACAAACCAAAACAAAGCTTTCTAGGTCCTCAGATCTGCAAATATCTTAAGATCAGACAGAACTGTGCAAAAGTTTGTATCGGATATTCTTCAGCATATAAGACTCTATTCCACACTGATACAGAATTCACTGAGCCGTTAAATAAATTGCATTATTAAAATCTCAATGTTATGTGACATAATTATGATGAAGTTTGGAGTACCATCCTGAATTTTTATTGCTCTAAGATTTGCAAAGTTAAAATTAAAACTCCATACTCAGCTTTGGATTTTAGAACTCTGATAGCACTGTAGGTAAAACATCAGCAAGAAATGAGATTAATGGCAATGTAATTTTCTCAGAAGAAAGAACCTCTGCTGTTAACATTCCAATTTAATTATTTGACTGTCATTTAAAAAAATTAACACATGATATACAAAGCTATACATTGGATTACATTTGTATAATTTTGCCAAGACTGAAACCATGCAATTCAACACAATTTTATTTGGCAGTACTCATGTGAAAGGAAGAGTGTATTTAAATGTTCATTTTAATGACATCTTGTTTGAACATGTCATAATAATTAAAGATATAATAACTTTATCAGCAAAATTAGCTGTCAGATCACTATTTTATTGTTGATTTCTTAATCATGTTGAGATCACAGATATTTTGGAGAAATGCAGGGGATCAAAAGAAAAATAGTAATTCCTGTGCTGCTCTATAAACTGATACATTCTGGATGTTCTTGAAGGAAATGTTCACTTGGGTGTACAGCCGCAGATTCACACACAAAAGGGAGGTTTTTTTCACAAGGTAAATGGGGGTTTTGATTACAAAGTAATTAGGCAACAGCAGATTCTTAAAGTGAGTTTTATTAACTAAAATTCTGGAATAAAAACTCTTACTGGCCATATTTTAATGACAGCAGTTCATCTCACTCAAGGCTTCAGGGAGAAGCCTTAACTCATTTGTGAGCCAAGTCCTAGAACATTTTCTCTCAGCTAAGCAGCCGAGCTCATCTTTTTCTTTTTCAACATGCACTTCAGAGTGTTCTGGCATACTTTGTACTGAAAAGAGTGTACAAAAGAAGTATACAAAAAACATGCCAGGAGCAGTGACTGGAAGTGAAGTCTCCCAACCCACAGTGAATGCTCTAAACGTTAAAATTCAGACTCTAGTGCTGCTGGATTTATTCTTTTTCTTTCATGCACTTTCAGGGGAAAAAAAAAGTCCATGTATTTCTTTCTTTACTGTGGAAAGCCTTAAATACCTTGGAGGTGGGCTACAGCCTCCATATACATATACATACAAAACTTAATCCACTCTCACCCCTCTCGGCTGCTGTCTGGAAGAATGGAAATAAATGTTGAAGTAATTTTGAAATATAAGATTGAATTGAACCTGAATACCCCACCAACCAAGGGAAAGTTTCAGTTACAAAAGTTGAACAAAAGATGAAGTTAATACCTCTTTCCAGCTATTTTCTAAAAATAAGTAGAGTCTGTCTTTTTTGTCATTACTTTTACCTAGCCTCAGTTCTTCTTTTAAAAGTCAGAGGAAACAATATTTAGTCCCAGAAACAAAATTTAGATAAAAGTGGATATTAACATTAATTTGCCTATTATTTGTTAATTCATGTACTGCTTAAAAATGGGCTGAGGTAGGTAGATTGAAACTTTAAACACAGTTGTGGGAGATGGGGAAGAAAAGGGGAAACCCAAAGTTGAGAAATTTAAATTCAGACCTCAAATAAGCATGAATTACTCCTCCTGATGTTAGCGGATGTTTTAAAATAGATGTGGCCACAGATTTCAGATGCCTAAAGGTAGAGTTCTAAATCCACATTTACGCACATAAAAAAACCAGGCTTGACTTCAAAATATATGTAGAACTGTAGCTCCCACTGTTTTTGAAATAACACTTCTGTCAGGTTAGTTTTATTAAGTTATCTCAATGCAGAGTCAGAAGCTTGGATATATGAGCCTGAAAGTTATGGACATTATTATTTAATTTAGCTTTTGCCAGAAGTATAGTGACATGTTTGAATGTGGGGCCAAAAATTGTATTTAAGGTTCTTTTCTAATTATCATGCACACATGGTGAAGATAGACACAACAGAGAGATTTCTCTTTCCAGTGGTAAGACCAAAGAGAGGGCTTGGCAGTAGCCAAATGTTGCTGAGGAGCCAAATGTTGCTGACGTCTCAGGGACATAGATGCCTCTTCCTTTTGAAAAAGAAATCATTCAGGTGCTTAAATAAAGGTTCTAGAGAGCAACTGTGGGCATTTAAAGTAAGATCAAGTTGTTTCTTGGTTAGTCAGTAAGGGCATGTCTTACCTTGTTTTTCTTGACCTGAGTGGCACATTCATTGAGAAAGTAAAAAAAAAAAAAAAAAAAGGAGACAGAAATGCTTTAACTTATTTCCCCAGGACTCTGGGTTTGTAGTAATGTTCCAAAAACTTTCAATGAGAAGAAACATGCATTTCAGGAGATGATATGGTGAGAGCATTTGAGGATTTGATTCTAAAATGTCCAATAGATTCAAAAGAGGAACGGATTAAAATATTCTATTTCCTGTCTCTAAATATGTTCTATTGAGCTACTTAAATATAAAAACTTGTCTTTTCCACATTTGACATGATTTTTCTTCATGCAGAAGTTTAAAAGTTTAGGCTTAACATGTGTTATTGAAACAAGTGGAGCAAAGATACAATTATTTCAGTAACTATCTCTTGCTTTCATGAATTTCTTCAGTTGTACTTTAAGTAGGACTTTGTACTAAGCCATAGAAACAGGTACTGAAAGCTGTGGGACATATATGTTTAGATGATGCAACTCTACATTTTTTGGTGGATCTGTAGCGAAAGGGAGTTACAGCTATTTAATTCAGTTTAAAATCTGATCTTTTGCCTGATTTTTTATATATATATATTCATATATATATACATACACAAACATACATACTTCCATATGAATAAGAAGCTAAATTTATCAACAAATTTATATTCAATGATCCAAAATAAGGGAAAGGAGGAAAGAGGTGATATATTCCAGTAGACTGTAAACAAGCATGCTGAATTTTCAGGGCTCTGAAAAAAAAGTCTATAAATGAAAATCAAACTTCCTTTTAAAGGCAATTCATGTGCCCTCAGGTCCACACTATGCTATTCCATTCAAAGCATGAGCAGATTCATGTCCCTTCATTTTAAGTAAGTAGGAAGACAAGAGTTTAAGGGTTAACCCAAAGACATGTGTTCCACATGATACAGAGAAGAGGAGGAACAGGAAATTGGCAGCACAGAGAACAACAAATCCTTAAATTCAGTGTTGTGTTTAGAAGAAAAATAATAGCAGGACAGAATAGTAGCAGGAAATGAGTGCTTATACAACTTAAAGCAAAGGTTTTAAAGGACTTGACAGCTGCTTGAGTTGCAGTAAAAACCTATACCTGTACAGGTTGCTTCCAGAATGATTTTGTTTGAAGATCACTAAAATGTTCATATACAGCTAATGCAGACATCCTTTACAAATCTAGCAATATTCAACTTTCAAGTCTATAGGAAAAAAAAGTCATGCACACTCCATTTGCAAAACTCTGACAAGTGACCAAATGGGTGTTTTTCCTAAGTCTAGATATGTTTTCTGTGCTTACTTCTGTAGTTCTTTGATTTTTAGCATTTTATATCAACCCCCAACTAAGCTTAGGACCAAACTATTTTAATATAAACCAGACATACTTACAAAAGATGAATCTTACAAATAATGAATTAAACAGATACATATTTTTTTTAATTGACCACAGACTAAGGTCACAGATTGCTTGAGATGGAAATGTACCTCTGTGGGCTTATTCTTGTTTCCTTAAGTGCGGCGCCCAAGATATTGCACACAGTCTAATGTTGATATTTCCCTAAGATACTGCTGTTGAAAACTTAACCTCAAATCACTTGCAGTAAATTGTCGGTAAACAGAACAAAAATGTTTTGATGTTTATGAAAAGCTATCCTGAACTCTCTGAAGTTATGGGTTTTTTCCAGATTGGTTTGGAAGTGCTTCAAATAGAGCCTTTCTTGTGGGATTTGACTCTTCAAATTCCATCTCCAGACACAAACCAGAAGTGGAGATGTTTTAGAGCTTTAAAAATCATATAACTCAGAGGCAGTTCTAGAAATCAATGCTACCATAGAGAAGGGAGTTATGTTTTCCAAACTGTTCTTTTTCACTCTAGTTTTATTCCGTCTTCCAGCTTTAATGCTAGCAGAGGCAGTAATTTTTCCCCTTTCATACAAAGTTCTGAAAGAAACTGATTTCAGCATTTTAGGGCTGACCCGAATATTGGGGCAGAGTCATTGTCTGAGTTCTTCTCAGCTGGAGGATTGGCAGTTATATACAGTTAAACGATAGCTCATTTCCCTATTTTGTTGGGTTTGTGCATGTTGTGTGGACCCCCACTAAATTATATACTGCCTGTTTGTTGAGTATTGATTTTTTTGTTAAAGTGCTCAAGAGGTTGCATGACTTCATTTCTACAGAGAAATGCTTCATGAAATCTTAATCTACTTCAAAGTAGGTGCTACTTCGTAAAAAAAGGGACTCACATTTCAATTCTCACTATTACAATTGAAATTATATTTTGGTTTAGTTTTCCAGTTTTTTTAATTTTCAGTTTTTTCTTTAATTCTTATATTTGCAAATTTATCAGTAAGAAGCATGCTCACTGAGAAATCTTTCAGTATTTTAATATTGACTACAAACTCCTTGAAAATGCTCTACCTTTGTAAGGGCTCCATTTTTGAACTGGGTGAAGAGTTTACAAAGAGATTACATTTCACTAAAGTTGTTCACTCATTCAACACAGATTTCCATCCAGCATGTGACATGAACATCTGTCTACTAGCAGCAATTAATTAGTCTTCCCACTCACTCTTTTGACGCTCACATTTCAACAATTATTTTTTATTTAAATATGAGACAGCATTTAAAAGCCAGCTGTACAGAGCAGAACATGAAAACTATTCTCTGTGCAAGTCATGAAGTTAGCCTCCAGCGGTGGATGCATTACTGAAAAGTGTACAATATGTATTTTTGTTTTCCTCTTCAAAGCTGTTAAAAAAAATGGCACAAAGGCCTCAGTAAACATAGAATGTCGGTGATGGGAGGGACTAGTAGCCTTACTATTCCCTTATTGCAGTTTGTAGTGAGAGATAAACTTAGGATACTGCTTATGGGGTTTCAAGTCCCCCATAAGAAAAAAAGATTCCAAGTCTGGATCTCCTACAACTCCTTTCACAAAAATATTGCACAATAAGAACTTCCTTTCTTTCTGAGAAAGAGCTGGTTAGGTACCTAACTGGAGATGATCAGTCCTTTCTGCAAGCATCTACAAAAGAGAGAAACCTCACACCATGCTGCAGTTAGATACTTGACACTAGAGAGGACAACTGAAATGATACTGCTCACGCGGACCCTGAGTCAAGAGGATGTTAACGCCTTTGGAGGGGTTCTCTGCATGGCAGCAGCTGGGTGGGACAAAGCTCTAGAGCTAATACTCCCTCAGCATACAGGAATTGCTACATTGCCCACACTGGCCTCCCCAGGAGCTCCTGGGCCAAAGGGTGATGGCCACAGGGTAGGTGGGCACTCTTCACTGCCCTACAGGATGCAAGCAAAAACCACACATGATACAAAGAAAGTGCAGCCTGTGTTGTGCTGGGGATGAGGCAGGAGGAAGCAAAGGGGATGGCGGAAATGAGGAACAACAAATACAGTCTGAAAAGATACTCAGACAGATGAAGGGATGTGGCAGGTTTGGCAGTAGGACAAGGGATGTTCTACCAGTGATAGTAAGAGCAGAGCAGGGCACAGAGCCGTGACATGCTATTCCTTCCCCGATCCCCAAGTCATCTCTTCGGTACATTTTTCAGAGGGATCCCTAGCTGACAGTCAGCCTGCTCTAACACTTTAGTCCCTGTTTACCTCTTTGAAGTTAACAGTGACTGACCTACTAGGACAGCCCTAACACCTACTGTTTGTAGGAGTAGCACAAAATCCCTAAATTTCAAATTTGCAGAATTTTGATTAAATTCAGAATGAAACCAAAGTTCCAGGCGTCAGGAATTCCCCATAGAACAAAACCTCCGTTTTCCAGCCCAGCTCAGTGAATTAATATGTTCCTACAGTTTATCAATTATATAAAAAATGTAAGCTCTTCAAAAGTGTGATGTTTATTTTATTTCACTAACGATCTTAATTCTACCTCACATTCGTGTTAAACTCCACCTAATAATGCAGAAATGCTCAAGCACTGTCATATGCATTTCTAACATGAAGAAACAGACTTCTGCTCCAGATTTTCCTATTTTTGCTTTCTGTTTTAAAACAAAATGAAAATCCAAATTTTACACTTTTCAGTCTTTGATTGCATACATGTATTTAGTCCTGGAATAGAACATGAAAATTTCCTTTCTTGCGGACTACAGCTCATGTTTCCAGTACCTTGATCTGCAATGTACTGATGGATTCTGATTGCCAAAATGTGATATATTGTTAAATATAAGCACAGACAGTGGTCTTATATTTCAAGTTTTGAGATACTGATGGATGCATGGAATTAGAACTTGCCCTTTGGAGTTATGCATAATATTGCAGCCATTATCTAACCTGCTTTGTAAACATAAAAAAAAATTAGATTCAAGTTAAATAGTCATTTAAATGTGTATAAATGAAACACATTTAAATGTGTATAAATGAAACTAACAAAATCATCAAAAAAGAAACAGAGTAGTTTTGGAAGAATATTGTTAACCAATCTGTCAAGACATAAGAGGAAAAAGGAAAACTGTGCAGATGTGAGGGAATGAGAAATTATGTAACTGCGAAGAAAAGGAGGAGACAGAAAAAATAGTAATATCATACAATTTGAATATATGTAACAAAATATTAAACTGCTAGTAGCACTTTAAATGGAGGGCCTTAAATACTGATTTATATGTATAATTACTGAGCTTCCATAGGATCTTTTTTATGTTAATTAAATTTCCATTGATTATTAAAAGCCTGTTTTTGTAAGGTGAGCAACTACATAGATGTTCTATTTCTATTACACAGTTGTTAAACCTCAGTAAATACCTTTTTAGGAATGATTTGGTGTTTAATTAGCATACAATATCTCTCCTCTTAAAACTAAATTAAATCCCTATTTGAGGCACTTAATTTGAAGTGTTAACCAAACGTGCATACCTGCAAGGTGGTAATTTCAGATTTGTGGTAGTAGTCAAGGTCTAGTAATTCTGCAATGCTGAAGGTTAGAAAGTCTGAACTCAGTTCTCAGCTAGGTGATTTTTAACCTGATTTGCCATGTACTCACACACAAACACAAGGAAAAAAGTGATTAAGCTGCTGTTATTTTTCATTCTTTAATTAATTTTGAAATATAATCACTGAAAGAATCAGTAAAATAACACAAAAATAGTTAGGCATTATTGGTTTTGATGTTATAATTTTCATGTGGTTTTGAATATTTAGCCAAAACTAGTGTTAGCTGAGGTTTCATTTACTGTTTGGGCAACTTTTTCATCTCAAGAAAACAAAAAATTCTTCAGTATGCCCAATGGAATTTTCCTCGTATGCTAAGCTTCCTTCTTTACCTTACAATATGCACAAAGAGTGCATCAAGTCTGTTGCTATTTTGCAGACTATCAAGTGTTAGAAGTAGGAGCTAGAGAAGATCAGCACGATACCACTACGCACTTGAACCCAGAGCACACCAATCTACTTCTAACTTTATCATTAAACTTATTGCGTAAGCTTTGATCAAGCCAAGTATTCAGGTGCAGATCCGAGGCCAAAAAGAAAAGGCTGAAGCCTCAAGGAGGCAGGGCTGAGAGAAACCCAAGACCAACCCACAGTGCTATTGCAGATTGCTGGGTTTCTATGCATGGCGTCCTATGCAGTCAGCAGACTGCCTGCCAAAAGGGACAAAATCTGCCAGAACAGCATGACCAGACCTAACCAGTAAGCAGCCATGTCAGTAGGGAAAAATCCCTACCCAGGCTTGCAAGAGGAGACCCTGTACGCCCTGGATCCCTCTTCTGCGGGAAAAGCTCTGTCGCATGGCCAAAACAGCAGGTGGCAATGGCACTATCACACCCTCAGCGGCTCCTCCTAGGCCTCCATGTGGGGTACAACCGAGTTATTCTCGTAAAGAACTGTAGCTTTTCGCAAGTTTCGTTTTCCTTCTAATGCAGAAGAGTGAGAAAACATTGAGATTTTTTTAGAAGACAGAACTTCCTTTTTCCAGGAAGTTCCATTCGTATGTGACAAAATATGCCCTATTTCGTTGAACTAACAAACACATTAGATAGTCGATCAACAAACAAACCCAAAACAAGACTGTCTAGAGCTTCCACAGAAGACAAATTCAATCTCTTGTGCGTAATCATCTAGTCTTTTTAGCCTGATCATCCTCCTCCTTTGCCACTCGCACAGGCGTAGCTGGCTCAGGAGAGCAGCTCTCAGGGAGGCAGGACGCCTGGCAGGAGCCTGCCAGAGCAGGTACTACTGAGTACCGAGTGCTACCAGGACTCCCAGGCTAACTAGTAGCTCATACAGCAGGCTCCGAAGGTGCTGGGGATTTCCCACCACCCCCTGAGGCCACAAGAGCTTTAGGGAGCCCCTTGGTCATGCTCCTAAATGTAGTTGTCCTCCTTTCTATTGCAAAGCACAGTTACGGGCATGTTCAGTGCTGGAGGCTAAAGCCCAAGTGAGACTTTCCCTCGCCCTGGTAATCCACCCGCTTAGCACTAGGGGCACGGGCCAAACCAGTCAAGTGCTGATTGATGGTCTTCTGAAGACTGAGTTTACATAAGCAATGCCTTCTGGCATCTGTAATTGAAAGAGGACAACCTATTTTTGCTATTATTTTTAAAATTACATGAAAGTAAGGTTGTGCCCTTGACTGATGAAATACTGATGAGCTACATGTGGGCAAGGATATTTCAGAAGTGGAACTGAGCTTGTTGTAAAGAAAATCAGGGTGAAGACTGCACCTGACTTTGGTGCTACCTAGGGTGGAGCATCACTCATAATATAGTGGGGTGAAGCTTTGGTAGAGGCCAAAAGGGAGGGAATCCTGCATTTTGCAAGATTAAACTGTATGCTGTATACCTGCTTCTTTTAAAACATTCCCATAATAATGCATCAGTTTCACTCTGATTTGAGACATGCTACTAGCCAAGGTTGTTATTGAAAAAAAAATCAGGTGAATTTTCAAAAGTCCAGCACTGTGAGAACCTCAACAAAGCAGCAAAAAGTATCACCTATTAATTTATGAATTGTATTTCAAGTTGCAGTGACATAAGTAACAACATCTTTTCTAAAGCAGCACAAGAAATATGTCTCGTTATTGAACCTTAGACTGTGATTATCATGATATTTTAGGTGCTTGAAATCCCAAAACATCACCTGATTGATTTTGAAAAGCTCACAAGATGTGTCTTATGCACATAACAATTCTTTCCGGATAATGTTTTGCACAGTACACAAATAGATCTTAATCCAGAATTTGTTTATAAAAGAGTTCTGGGATCTGGCTCCTTCAAACTAATTTTCTTGGCTACTTTACTTGGTTAACAAATAAATAAATAAAATGACCCCAGCATTTTACTACATATGGTTAACAAAATGAGTTAAATAGGTTTCAGACAGTTTCACGCTTGGTGTAAATATAGGTATCTTTTTGTCACACTGCAGTTTGCTTTTTTGTTTGAGGCAGCTACATAAAAATATTAAGGATAAATGGGTTATTTCCTGATCATTTGGGTGTATTTTTTTAATCAGTGGCAATTATCTGGATTGGAAAATAATTCCTATAACAGTATGGACTAAGCAAAATTTTACTTTTAAAATAAAGACTGACATTGGCTCTTCAGTCATCAATCTGTATTTTCACAAAGATGGGCATAATATCTGCAGGGATGCTGAGACTGGCAGGTCTGGACTACCACCAGTACGTACCTTCTCCTCCCCATTCGGGATACAACAGAGAACATAGTGAAGGAGAAGCTAAGGTTATTGTGGGGAGTGGAAGGCAAGGATAAAGATGTGTCTATCGGATGTGTCTACAGGCTTCATTAGACCTTTCATGTATGTCTCCTTTACATATGTCAGTTTTCTGAACATGCAAATGTTATTAGAAAAAAGAAAGAAAACTCTTTGCAATTAGCTTCCTTGCCTGTGTAGTATAGAACTGAAACAGAAACATGAAAGTACTGGCAATTTTTATGTCCCACCATTTCTGTAACTTTGCAATGGCTTCCACTTAAAAAATAAGAAAAAGGGGTTTCTGTAGTGAGAAGCAATATTAAGGGTAAGATTAGAATTTTTTTTCCTTCTCTTTTTCTTTTGAAATCTTGATGAGTCATAAATCTGGTGGAAAATTTTTCTTTTATCCTGACAAATTACTTAGAACTAGATCCTGAAAAGACTAGAAGAAATGAACATTGTTAGTCCACAGGGAAAAACAGATTTGTCCTGGCCAGCAGTTCAGTTCTTATGAGCTGTGAAAACTTCCACTCCTTATTTCTGTATGTGTTTATGGGAGTAATAAAAGCCCGTAGTTTTAATAAGAAGCCATAGTAAAGTTTCCAAGACACTGCATGCAGACCCAGTTCTTACAGACCTACCGGCGCTGGAAAGCTTAGCCAGCTTCTTCAGCGATACAAGGGTGGACGATTATGTGTTTGGCTCCATGGTGCAGTGGAGCCAGAGCTGCGTAGGCTGAGCGCCTAGGCAGAAGGGGAGATCTGGCGGGAAGGACCAGAGTCCCAGCCCACCCATGAGAAACACTGAAGTAGTCAGGTACCGCAGCGTGATGGCAGGGCTTACAGGAGCAAAAGACATAGCAGGGCATGGGCGGCAGAGTGAGAGGACAGTCAGTAGAAGATGATCCATACAGAAATCTACCCTCAGCATCTGTTAGCAGACTGTTATGTTCTCACATTATCCTAGGGAACAAAAGTGCAGGTCAGCTCCTTAGGTGCAACTCCAAGGGTGCAGCAAAGTCGGCAAAACTATTCAGCCTTTCCAGACCAAGGGGTCTAGAGCCTGATTTGAATATGACAAAGTAAGGAGGATGGGCTATAAAATGAGAGGCCAAAACAAGTCCCAGCACTGCAGAACATATCATTGAAAATGAAAGAAGCGAAGGTGGACTTTCAGGCTCTTGGAGCTGACAGAGGGGGTGGAGGGAGTAGTCCTGGTTTCGGCTGGGATAGAGTTAATTGTCTTCCTAGTAGCTGGTATAGTGCTATATTTTGGGTTTAGGATGAGAAGAATGTTGGTAACACCCTGATGTTTTCGGCCGTTGCTCAGTCACGTTTAGAGTAAGTCAAGGACTTTTCAGCTTCTCCTGCCCAGCCAGCAAGAAGGCTGGAGGGGCACAGGGAAGTTGGGAGGGGACA